>JAAXCT010000035.1:2082500-2281498 GCA_012490785.1 Eragrostis nindensis | reverse complement strand
AAGGAGGAACGGTTCAATATGGCTGAAATCTGTTCAGGAGGCGCCGTGATTAGCGCTCTTGCTGATAAGTATAAGGATTCATATATCACGTGCACCTCTGCGAAAGAATTATGGGATGCTCTGGACGCTAAGTTCGGTGTTTCTGATGTCGGTAGTGAACTGTATATCATGGAGCAGCTTTTTGACTACAAGATGGTTGAGACCGTTCTGTAGTTGAACAAGCTCATGAGATTCAGGCTCTTGCAAAAGAACTCGAACCGTTTCCATGTGTTGCCTGACAATTTGTGTGGCTGGCGGTATTATCGCTAAGTTTGCCACCTACTTGGAGGGATTTTGCTACCCAACTGAACATAAGAGACAGGAGTTTAGCGTGTCTGAACTCATTGGACTCTTGATGTTGAGGAAAGGGCGAAAGCAAAAGACACACGTGGAAAGCGTAGGAGAACCTTCTAGTGCCAATATGGTGCGAAAGGTTACCTCATCAAAGAAGAAGAAGAAGGGGCTGAGAGACTAAGCAAACAACCACTTTTAAAGAAAAAGAAAGACAGTGGCTGCTTTGTTTGCGGGAGCACTGAGCATTGGGCAAGTGCGTGCCCAGACCGCAAAGTTAAGCAGGAGAAGAAATCTGCAAACGTGGTCATTAGCGAGACTGGAGGGACTCCTGGGTACGGTAATCCACACCCATTGTCCTTTCTGTCTGTCAAACACCTGAGTGGTGGATTGACACTGGGGCTAATGTACATGTGTGTGCTGATATCTCTTTGTTTTTCTTCTTATCAGGCCGGAGTGACAGGAGACTTGTTGATGGGAAATGGGTCACATGCTCGTGTTCTTGGTGTTGGTGGTACGGTCATTCTGAAGTTTACTTCGGGAAAGACGGTACTATTGAAGCACGTGCAGCATGTCCCCTCAATCAAAGAAATCTTGTTAGTGGCTCTCAATTGTGTCGAGATGGTTATAAATAGTTCTTGAGTCTAATAAATGTATACTTTCTAAGTATGGAACATTTGTTGGAAAAGGCTATGATTGCGGAGGCTTGTTCCGCTTTTCTTTACTTGACATTGGTTGTAATAAAGGTTGTGAATAATATTCTTACTTCGAATGAGTCGAATGTTTGGCATTCACGACTTTGTCACATTAATTTGGTTGTATGACGGGCTAGCAAAACTGAATTTAATCCCGAAATTTGACATGGTCAAAAGTTCTAAGTGCCATGCTTGCGTGCAATCTAAACAACCTCGCAAGCCTCACAAGGCTGCGGAGGCGAGGAACTTAGAGGCATTAGAACTTGTTCATTCCGATCTATGCGAGATGAATGGCGAATTGACTAGAGGTGATAAAAGATACTTCATGACTCTCATAGATGATTGTACTAGATATTGCTATGTGTATCTGCTGAAATCCAAAGATGAAGCTTTGCATTACTTTAAAATCTATAAAGCTGAAGTAGAAAACCAACTAGAGAGGAAGATTAAACGTTTAAGGTCTGACCGTGGTGGAGAATACTTTTCTAATGATTTTTCTGAATTCTGCGTGGAACATGATATTATTCATGAGAGGACACCGCCTTACTCACCTCAATCCAATGGGATTGCTGAGAGAAAGAACCGAACTCTAACTGATTTGGTTAACGTCATGTTAGAGACAGCGGGCCTTTCTAAGGAATGGTGGGGTGAGGCGATCTTGACAGCATGTCATGTCCTGAATAGAGTTCCCACAAAGGATAAAGAAATTACACCATTCGAGGAATGGCATAAGAAAAGATTAAATCTCTCATATTTGCGTACTTGGGGTTGTTGGCCATGTGAATGTGCCAATCAATAAGAAACGTAAACTCGGACCTAAAATGTTGATTGTATCTTCTGGGTTATGCTATGAACAGCGTGGGTTATAGATTTTTAGTAGTAAAATCTGGAGTACCTGACATGTTGGTTGGTACAATTTTGGAGTCCAGAGATGCTACATTCTTTGAGAGTGAATTTCCTTTCAAAAATGCACCTAGCACATCTAGTCATGATTTTACATTACCCCATGAGCATTTCATTCCGATAACACAAAATGAACCCCCCTGTACATATTCCTGAGGAGGATGACAATCTAGTCACCCGTAAGGGTAAGAGACAAAGGATTGGAAAATCTTTTGGAAATGACTTTATTGTGTACCTCGTGGATGACACTCCCAGAACCATTGAAAAGGCACTTTCATCTCCCGATGCTGACCTTTGGAAGGAAGCAATAAGGAGTGAAATGGACTCAATCATGTCTAATGGTACTTGGGAGTTGGTCGAGCGTCCTTACGGGTGCAAACCCATAGGATGTAAATGGGTGTTCAAGAAAAAGCTTAGGCCTGATGGTACTATTGAAAGGTACAAGGCAAGGCTTGTAGTGAAGGGATATTCACAGAAATAGGGTGAAGATTATTTCGACACCTACTCACCTGTTGCTCGTATTGACCACGATTCGAGTATTACTTTCCCTGGCAGCCTCTCATGGTCTTCTCGTCCATCAGATGGACGTTAAGACAGCTTTCCTTTATGGAGAGTTAGACGAGAAAATCTATATGGATCAGCCTGATGGGTTTGTAATAGATAGTCAAAAGAGTTTGGTGTGTAAATTACTGAAATCCCTGTATGGCCTCAAACAAGCTCCTAGGCAATGGCACGAGAAGTTCGAAAGGACTTTGATATCGGCTGGCTTTGTTGTGAATGAAGCCGACAAATGTGTGTACTATCGGTATGGTGGGGGGCGAGGGAGTCATCCTGTGTCTATACGTTGATGACATACTGATCTTTGGACCAACCTTAATGTGATTAAGGAGGTCAAGGACTTTCTGTCCAACAACTTTGAGATGAAGGATTTGGGAGTAGCAGATGTTATTCTTAACATCAAGCTACAAAGAGAAAGCATGGTGGGATTACTCTCTTGCAATCTCACTACGTGGAGAAGATCTTGAGTCGTTTTGGGTATAGTGATTGTCAACTGCTCCCCCGCCTTATGATCCTAGCGTGCTATTAAGGAAGAACCAAAGAATAGCAAGGGATCAATTGAGATATTCCCAAATCATTGGTTCGCTTATGTACCTGGCTAGTGCTACAAGGCCTGATATCTCGTTTGCTGTGAGCAACTGAGTCGGTTTGTGTCAAAACCGGGAGACGATCACTGGCGAGCTCTTGAGAGAGTAATGCGCTATCTGAAGGGTACTATGGGCTATGGCATTCACTATTCTGGGTACCCCCGAAAGTACTTGAGGGATATTGTGATGCAAACTGGATATCCGACGCGCTGATGAGATGTATGCCACAAGTGGATATGTGTTTCTACTGGAGGTGGCGCTGTTTCCTGGAAGTCTTGCAAGCAGACCATCTTAACGAGGTCAACTATGGAAGCAGAACTTACAGCTTTGGATACCGCCGGCCTTGAGGCTGAATGGCTTCGTGATTTCCTTATGGATTTACCGGTGGTTGAAAAACCAATACCGTCTATTTCCATGAACTGTGACAATCAGACGGTGATAGTCAAAGTGAACAGTTCAAAGGATAACATGAAATCCACAAGGCATGTGAAAAGGCGGCTGAAATCTGTCAGAAAATTGAGAAACTCCGTAGTTATTTCGTTGGACTATGTCCATACGTCTAAAAATCTGGCAGATCAATTTACCAAGGGACTATCACGTAATGTGATAAACAGCATCGAGTGAGATGGGCCTGAGACCCACTTGATAGGCTGTCATAGTGGTAACCTGTTCTATGCGATCGGAGATCCCCGTGAAGTAGAATTGTGAAACAAGCTAGTGACAGCTTGAGAGGAAAGACCCTTGACTGGTCTATCTCAGATGTACTTCTTTCCTAGAGAACTGTAAGGCAGGCTGGTTTATTAACCTTAATGTGTTCCTAGTGGCTTATGAGAAACAAAGATATCGTCCTACAGGATATCTTTAAGGAACACACACCTATATGAGTTCGACTGCTAGTCACAGTCTATGAGATGGTGGGGATCTCTAGATACTCATGAATGGGCCAGAAGTGTGACTTATATGCTTCAAAACATAGAGGATGCTTTTGGCAACCTAGTATCGGTAAAGGACTTAGGTAAAACCTCTTTCGCACAAAACTGACAATTCAAGGCGTAGTCCATTTGTCTCGGTTGTGAATAAGGTGTAACCTCTGTTCTAGATTGAAGTTCAACTTACAGTCTCCATCGAAACACCGATATATCAAACGAGAGGAAGATGATTTGAGTGCATTTCCTTATGAGCTCTAGACTTGGTGGGGATTGTTGAGGTTATGGCTTTTAAGCCCATAAGCAATAATTCTATTTAGTCTAGACCCATATTTAATGCAATAATGGTTTAGTCCCCATGGGATTCCTATCATTAATTGACTCGACTTATTAGGTGGATTTCCGGTTGATCCCCTAGAGAAGTTGAGAGAGGCTAGTGTGTGTGAACCACACGCGCGCGCGCCGCGCCGCCGGCCGAGCCGAGCCGTGCCGTGGCGTGGCGTGGCGTGGCTGGCTGCCTGGCGAGGCGAGGCGTGGCGTGCTTGCGTGCGGGCGCGCGGCGCTCGCGTCCGTCCGTCCGTTATGGAAGTTTTTGATATATTGAAACGGCGCATCTGAGATGGATCGATGCCTTTTCGTTGCGAAGGAGTCGCGCCTGTTCGTTCATACGAATGCGCCGCGCCTGTTCGTTCGAAGGGTCGCGTCTGTTCCCGTCTCAGATGGACCGACGTCCTTTCGCGAAGGAGTCGCGTCCGTTCGCGTTTCTATATATATGCCTCTTC
Organism: Eragrostis nindensis; assembly: GCA_012490785.1. Taxonomy (NCBI): domain Eukaryota; kingdom Viridiplantae; phylum Streptophyta; class Magnoliopsida; order Poales; family Poaceae; genus Eragrostis; species Eragrostis nindensis. The sequence continues at coordinate 2,276,717 of JAAXCT010000035.1, read as the reverse complement.
CGTACGCCTAAATGGTTCGCTCGTATTCGCTCTCGCTTTCGCCTTCCTCCCGTGTTGCATTCGAAGACATCTCCGTCCCGGAGTTCTGCGCGCACAGAGATCTGGGAGAGCAGGCCTCCGAAACCCCGTTCCGCAAGAGACATCTGCCGGGTGTGCGGGCGATCAGGTTTTTGGGGAGCGACAACGCGACTGCTCCCTGATCGACTACTTCCGGACGCGGTTCTGCACTGCATCGACTAAGAACATACTCAAGAACAATGGTTCTTGGGAATGGATCTTCCAGCGCCTCCGGCGCAGGATCGTCCGCTGGGTACGTTTCTAACTTTCTGTTCAGTTTGTTCATCGCCATCACTTTGTTGAGAAATTTATAGATTAAATTAATTAGAAAATTGCCTAGATTCTTAACACAGAGCTTTGCTACCAGCTTCTTCAACAGGCAAACACGGCACTGCTGCTCTGGTCCTTGTTTCGCTTTTCGCAGCCAGCTAGTAGTACTCTGATAGTATGGTTCATCGCTCTTTTTCTGGTAACAACATAAGAAGAAAGGCAGCTGCTTCCTTTTAAGACGAAGGTGATGCAACGAAAATGAACAACCAACACCAGGCTCTAAAATTGAGATTCGGAGGCCCATTCATAGATTGACACAGAGAGAGAGAGCACAAGTTCAGCCCATTTAGAGATTTACGAAAACCATGATGTCAACTTGTCGCTTCTAGCTGGTTTAGGGTAGGGTATAGATTCTCAAAAAAAAGAAAAAGAAAAAAAAAAGCTGGTTTAGGGTATTTTTGTCCTTTAGAAGTGGAGATTAAAAGGAAGAGAGACAGAGAATCTCGAATCAATTTCGAAGAGGCCTCGCTTTGAAAATTCTGCTATTTCAAGGGGCAAAAATGATTGTTGAGTTGTTGCTAGGGAAAAAATTATCTTTTTTTTGGGAGGGGGCATATGCACTTATATAAGATAAAAAAAACCTAATCACACTTGCATTGAGATATGTATTCTCCTCTGTCCTGTGAAGGGATGAGAGGCCAGGGGGGTAAGATAAGTGGAAAAACTTTAGTAGTACCTAAAGGTTAGTTGCGTCAGTCATTGAAACGCTGCCCCAGATAGTGAAACCACATTGTAATACACGCAAAATGAGGCTCTCCAATGAAACATATATAATAATCAATATCTTCTGCACTATGTTTGTTGTAAGATAGACCACAAGGTCGTACCACGAAGTTGCCAACTGACTGACCAAAGTAAACAGGTAGAGTTGCTTTGTGAAGTCATCATCTATATTTGGCAATTCATCTGATTGACGCAGAATTATACCCCCCCTGAATGGTAACCATGATAAACTAGAAATGGTAGACCACTAGGAAAAACTCCGGTGCTTCTTTCGGTTAAAAACTCGAACTAGAGATGACATGATTGAATTTATCATACTTGAACCGGGTAAAAGGTTATTACTGTATTATCTTTTTTATGTGTCTTGTTCATTGCATTGGATACACCGGCATAGACATGCGCGCTTTTTAGGTCTCTAATGTTACAAATTTTCTTTTTTTTCTCCAACTATTTATAGCTGTTTATCATCATCATTAGATAGCATAGAATAATAGATGAATCATTTGCTTTATTTTTTTTGCGATTACACAATACAACTCAGACACTCACAACGTACGCACGCATTCTCACTCCTATGAATGTACATACAAAAACCTACCTCTATGAGCATCTTTGAAGACCAAGCCGGCAAATCCTCGAGATTGACGAAGTCACCACTGGCGCCTCGCTGTCGACGGCCACGTCGTCTACCGCTGAAAGCACAACGCCGTTAAATTCTAGAAAATCGTCAAAGACACTTATAGATGTAGAGTTTACGTGTATGTGTGTTCATAGAGTTTGCTTTGCTTTGTTAGTATCTGAGTTCTACTATGTATGATCCAAAAATTTAAGTGTAACTTCCCCCACGTTTTTCAGGCAAAGAGGGAGTTTTTTTTTTTTTTTTTTTTGAGATCCAGGCAAAGAGGGAGTTGAAGTTCTCTTCACGGTCTAGCTCATCTCACAGAAGTTCTTCACGGCCCGATTCAGCCTGTGGGAGCCCACGAGTATTGGGCCGGGCCTATCAGGAAACACATTGGCGCGGCGCGAACCCCCCTCCGTCAGTCGCCTGTCCGGCTGTCTCCCCCTAACCACCGTCGCATTCCTTCCCTCGCACACCAGCACCGTCTCCTCTTCCCCTGCTGCTGCTGCTAGATCTCCGTTCATCGCGCGCGCTACCTCAGATCCAGCTGCTCCCTCACCACAGTCCACGCCCGGCGCTTCACCCTCCGCCATGGCGGATCTCGCCGTGGCGCCCCCGTCCCATCCGCCCCCGGCGACCGACCTCTTCGGCGAGGTGATCGAGGCGCACCCGCCGTGGTTCAAGCCCGACTCCTTCCTCCGCGCCGACTTCGACCCGGACGCCTATGTCGCCGAGCTCCGCTCCTACGTGCCCCTCGAGAGCCTTGCCGCCGAGCTCCGCTCCCACCTCGCCGCTCTCCGCGCCGAGCTCGTCGGCCTCATCAACCGCGACTACGCCGACTTCGTCGGCCTCAGCGCGCGCCTCAAGGGCGTCGACGCCGCCGCGGCGCGAATGCGCGCTCCGCTCGCCGAGCTGCGGGACAAGGTCGCCGGGTTCCGCGCGGGGGCGGCCGCGGGGTTGGCTGCGCTCCGCGCGGGGCTGGAGCAGAGAGCGGCCGCGACCGCCGCTCGCGAGCTTCTGGAGCTGTTGCTCGACACCTCGCACGTCGTCTCTAAGGTCCGTTTTCATGGTCTGCGAATAAGTTCAATGTAGCTTCTCCCAACAATAATCACCAAACTTGTTTCCACAACATTGGTAGATCCGAATTGGTATACAATCGCCTGACGTTCAATTTCACATTGTGCGATCCACTCTTCAATCATGAACATTTCTGTCGAATTTCGTGAGAATTTCTAGTTTCTTCTCTACTCGGGACTGGATAACTACTTTAGGGGCGCCACATTTGGCCCTACCAGTTGATTTGAACCTGTGATATGTCATTCTATCGTTGCGCATAAACTCTTTACCTGCTTCTAGACACATATACAAGTAATAAACTTGCACGCTTTAACCTGTCGTAATGTCAAAATTTATTTTTCTATCAGAGAATTTACTGACTGTTCAATTGATATAGTATTTGCTTAACTAAAGGCTATCACTAAATTTAAAGCAAGTATCTCATATTCTTGCCACTGTGTGTAAGTAGATATTTGGGCATGTCATGTTTTCACTCTTCAATGTTTGTTTGCCTTTTCAGGTTGAGAAATTGATCAAGGAACTACCAACAGCACATCTGATTCTTCAAACGTTGAATTTTCTTCAGCCGATAAGACCTACCCAAGCAATGACTCGCCAAATGTGGAGGCTGGGACAGGTGTTAGAGAAACTCAAAGCATTCTCTTGGAGCGAATTGCCAGCGAGATGAACCGGCTTAAATTCTATATCAGTCATGCACAGGTTTGTGTCAGCATATTGACCTCATGGTCTGAGAGTACATTACCTTTTCTTTTATTGCTGAGATGAAACCCATAAGGAGAAAGTAACTGCTTGAGCAAAACAAATATGGCCATTTCACAACATATCTTTTTAAGTGTCATCGCTGAAATGGAAAATTCATAACCATAAAATACAATGTGATTTAACTTTTTAAACTAATAGATTAAAAGGAAAAATGGATGGGCCAGTATATTCGGTAGTAACCAGATATCTCCTTTTTTCAAGTTTCGGCCGTTAGGGTTACTAACAATTCAGTTTCATAGGGGTAGATTTTGTCGCATTATTCAATCAGTGCATCTTATACACTGTTTGCGACTTGATGTTTACGATTCTTATTGTGTCACATTATGGCAGTACAGAACCTTCCTTTTATTGTGAACATGGAGAAGAGGGTCCAAGGTGCTACAAAACTACTTGATGGTAGCTTGGAGCGTTGCTTTGTGGATGGTCTAGAACATCGTGATGCGAAAGTAATATACAACTGTTTGCGAGCCTATGCTGCTATCGACAATACATCGTCAGCTGAAGAGCTTTTCCGAACGACAGTGGTGTCCCCATTGATCCAGAAAATTGTCCCCCAAAACTATGCAAAAGCAGTTGCTGGGGTATCATCTGATGAACTGGAAGATGATTATCACCAGATAAAGCAATGTGTAGAGAAGGATTGCAATTTATTTTGGAATATCTTCATCAGGTAATTTTAATTTCCACAGAAACTTTTTATGACTACTCATAAGTGAACGCCGCATATAGACTTACATTCATATATTACCTAAGATTCTTGATTTTCCTTTAATTTGCAGCAAACTCTGGACTACATGTTTTTGATTTTCTGGCTAATTCAATACTCAAAGAAGTCCTTGCTGCAATCCAGAAAGGCAAACCTGGGGCCTTTTCTCCTGGAAAGCCTAAAGAGTTCCTGAAAAACTACAAAGCAAGCGTAGGGTTCCTTGATTTTCTTGAAGGTATTCTAATGTTCCCATTTGATAATTCGTTTTGCTATGAATAAGTGAGTTGTGAAATTTCGTTACGTGAGTAATGAAATTCCAGGGGTCGCCACTGTCTTGCAAAAAAAGTGAGTTGTGAAATCTACTCTTATATGCCGCATATACCCTGCACTAGATCCTGGTGTAGTGATGTTGTAACACAATTTCATTGCACCATAACCTTTTTCCTGTATCACATGATCGGATAGTTGTAGATAGCAACACATCAACCTTTTTCTTTTCAAAGATGCATATGTCTTTTTGTGTCATGATTGACTGATATATGATTTTTAGGTTACTGTGTCTCCAAATCTGCTGTAACAAAGTTCCGCTCAGAGGCTGCTTACACAGATTTCATGCGACAATGGAACATTGGTGTATACTTTTCATTAAGGTAAGCATAGGTATGCACGACTATTCTGTTGTGAGATGTGCTTCATAATCGATGGCTGTTTTTAACTTGATCAGTACCTGTTTACCTTATAAGATTTCAGGAAATTGCTGGTGGCCTTGATTCTGCCCTTACGGCGACAATTAGCCCTGTTGGAATTCATGAGAATCAAGGGAAGCCAAAGACGTTGCTGTTGAAGCAAAGCATCAAGCTCTTAGAAAGTTTGCAGTCCTGTTGGAGTGATGATGTTCTTATTTTTTCTCGCACTGCGATAAATTTCTCCGTTTGTCTCTGCAGCTTATTTCAAGGTATCACGATTGCAAAGGGTTTTTTTATATATATATTTCTTATGTTTCCATGGTTCCATAAATAAAAGCTGATTTGTTTTCTATGTTCATGTACGATAAGGTATACAACATGGCTTTCTTCTGGTCTGTCTGCACGTAAAGCTTCTGATCGGAGCTCAAATTCACCTCCAGATGCTGAATGGGCACTATCGGTGCCCGTTGAGGATTTCATATATGTAAGTGGTATCCACAATAATATTTGAATTCTGATCATGTCATTTCAGGTGCCAGGAGACTCAGGACCTAACACTTTTTGTTGCACACTGTGAGCTTTGCTGCTTCTGACCAAAATGCTTGCTGTTTTCCGAGTTATTAACATTAGTATGTATTACTTTGTTAAGTAAGTGTATTATTTACTTTGGGTTTAAGTTGGTCTTAAGATGCTTTAAAGAGAGGCAGGATCACTGCCACTCAATTAAGCAAGAGTTGAAAAGTTGACCTTGGGAGGATCAGTTAGCTCCATTGTAGGCTATATATACTCAGGAGGTCAGTGAAAAGCTCACTACAACTTTTAGCCACTCACATGTACTGGGTAAGTTTAGGGGGTAAAAGGTCTTGCAGTTGGTAGCCCATTCTATAGCAACCACGAGGTAACAAACGGCAGGGCTGCTGAGTTCGTTGTGGTATGAACAGCAATTCTTATATATTGTCCTGTGGTTTATGTTTGTTCGCCAGGTTGGAGAAATTGAGCCTAGTCAGCGTTACTTATTTTTGTGTACCTCTCATATGTTATGGCTTTTATCTTTCATAGTTGTCACATTCAAGCACATATAGCATATGGATTTTGGACATACTTTTTTTTTCCCTTTTGTATTCAAATGTGTCTGCTCACATTGTCTTACAGATAATCCATGATGTACATGCTGTAATTGCCGAGCTTTCAGAATCTGGCAGCTTCATCGGACATGTAAATCAGTTACTAGCATCATGCCCAGCTGAAGTACTTAATCTTGTGAAACAAAGTATACTGCAAGCCGTCGAACCTTTAAAGGAGATTTTGCCTGCCATTATGAATGTTATGATTGGAGTCATCGTCAAAAAGTCTAATGAGGTGAGGTGACCGCCATTACTAAGGCTATCTCATGTTCTAAGTATATCTACTGAACATAGTTACAAAAGGGTTTTGGGGTCTTGTTATTTTGCCAGAAAAATTCTTTATGTTTGTATGTGCAAAGAAAAGAAGACAGAACATACCAGAAAGTATACGTGCCTTGAGCTCTGGCATGGATTATTCCTGAGTTTAATCTTGTGCTTGTAACTTATTTTCTTTGACTGCCAACTATTTTTGGATGATTGTAGGACCTGAAGCACTTGAAGGGAATAACAGCGACCTATAGAATGACCAATAAACTTCCAGTGAGGCATTCACCATATGTATCTGGGATATTGCATCCTCTAAAGGTTAATAATTTTCTTGTTTTCTATTTATCATATACATTTAAAAGAAATGAGTGTCTAGATTAGCATTATGACTGTTCTTTATTAGAATGTTTTTCATAAATAATAAAATCAAATATAGCTATAAATGGGTCTTGTCTCTTAAAGCATGTAGTCGCTTACCGGAGGGAAGAAACTCCTACATGTTGACAACGTCGATGGCGAGCAATTCCTACCCGCCACCCTCTTCCCCTTCTTTGCATCTTAATATCTGATCTGATCTGAGTGTTATCTCCTTGTTCATTTTTTTTTTGTTACATTTAAGGTTATGGGGTAGATAACTTAGTATTTATTTAGACTTGGATTCTGTTGTAACCTAGCTTAAATTTTGCTATAATCAGTTAGGTCGTATTCCATGACATGACTTGTGATGTTCTGCAATTATATGTTTCTTTCATATGCCTATGGTGATATCAAAATCATTAAATTATTATATCGGTTGTATGCCTTTTCTTTTGGAGTATTTTATGCTGAGAATTGCGTCTCTATTCCTGTAGGTGTTTCTTGAAGGCGAGCGTATTCACTATTTATCAGAAGATGATAAAATTAAGTTGTGCCGTGGATCTACAGACAAGATCACTGCAAGTTATTATGAGATGGTTTCTGAAGTTGTCAATGTGGTAAGTAATGAATACCTAGCTGATTCTGTGATTTGTTTCTATGTATCCGTTAACTAGATGAATTTCTTTCAATACGAAGGCGAGGAAAACTGAATCTTCATTGCAAAGACTGCGCCAAGGTGCACAGAGACGAGTAGGAGCTAGTACTGATGCCTCAGATAATGTTATATCTGACACAGACAAGATATGTATGCAGCTATTTCTTGATATTCAGGTTTGGCAGCTGACCTTTTACCCTTTATGCTGTATGTCTCCTTGTAAATACATCCTGCATCAAATAAATACAATTATTCACTTTCGGTTTATTCACATCTATTCCATACTAGCATTCGCTAACCGGATTTTTTATGTGATGAGTTAATATTTGACGCTATGCATTATGCTATGTATCATCTGACAAGTTTGCCTCACGTTATCTTTGCAGGAATATGCACGAAATCTTCGGGCTATAGGAATAGATGCAAGAGAAATTGATTCCTACAAAGCTCTATGGCAGTGTGTTGCCCCGAAGGATAAACAAGAAAACATTCAGTTTTGATGTAAAGGACGTTGTCAGTATATAGAAATATTTCTAGTAGGTCCCTCAGTATGCATAGGTATTCTTGGTGTTCACTTAGGTCGAAGTCCATTATTCATACACAAATAGAGCAGACTGATTTTGATTACCAGCGTTGTATCTGCGCAGCCACCATCAGATTTTACAAGGATAGTCCGAGATTTCGAGTATGTGTATCAAAACCTAGTTTCATTTGAAATAATCTGCTCGGAAATGGTTCAATGACCTGTTTGTGATAGCAATTGTTCCTTAATTCAGAATATGCCGTGAGAAAGCTAGCCACGGTTAAAGTGATTGAAGCTTCGCCTTGTGATAAAACTATAAAAGGTCAGTAGCTTCATGAAGTTCGCTAAGTAATTTACATTTTATAGCGCTTTGATCTGCCTCAAGCGTCAGCATTGCATGCGAAGGCGGCCGGTGAGCCGGAAGGCGTCACGGAGAGCGCGGAAACTTTCAAATGGTAAAGCGCTCATACAAAAATGTTAAAATTGAGACCGGCGGCTGGTCGTTGATGTGGAAAGATTAGGGAGACCACCAAGCAGAAGCAGGTATGTATTAGATCAAAGGAAAGCAGGAGGTCAGGATCAAAGGACTGACCGGGTCAATTCGTCGGTCATCTCGAATGGAATCGAATTATCTAATCTTGCATGGTGACGACGGGAGACTGATTGGCAGCTTGTTCCATTCCAGCCGCGTACGTGTGTATAACCACAGCCAGTGAATACAATATTGAGTCGTGACTGCAGGATTCTAATTAAGGAGATAAGTAAACGAACCACATGTTACAAAAAAACAGCTCAAACTAGTGAATCTCAAGTTTGCAAAGTTGTGTTCTGGCACGTGGTGCCACCAAACAATATATTACAATAAAGGACAACACAGTGTGGAAATCATCTCAACGATAATACATTCGCTACAGGTTTATGGAATTCCCAGGACTATCAGTTCCTGAACCAACCGAAGCACGAACAACCCTGCAAGGAAGAACAGTGAGTTGAATGTACTACTTAATAGAATTAGATATTCGTCATATCCCTGCAATTTTCATTATGAAGTAGTACATTCGGAACAATCAAATTCTATTAAGTACTATAAGCAACTATCTAACTATCCATTACACATTATACTAACACGGAATTCTAATTATTGCAGCATCAGCAAGGTGCATCAATACGTCAAAATGATAAAGTTGCATCAAGCAGCAGGAATATGTCCCCAAAAAATCTCTTCACTAACGAAAGCTGCTTACACCAAGCAGCGACCAATTTCGCCAGGAAACTAAAGCACCGAAATTTTAAGGCATCTCAAGCATAGGCACGATGAAAACCTTACTATCATTGTTTGATTATAAAAGAAATCAAAACCAGCAGCATAACAGCAAGTTTGAAGTGGACTCACTGAGGATTCATATTTGCGGTTTTGGTTGGGTCTGTTATAACCACTATCGCTGGTTGCGACAGGAGCTGAACCAGACTGTTTCTCCTCCCTCACTTGGTTAAATATGTCTGTGAAGCCTTCACCTGTAGATGGATCTTTCTCATCCCATTCGCCAAACTTGGGCACAGCTGATCCTCTATCAGGCTGTATGTGCAAAAAATCACAACACTTCCCTTCAGAAACTATACAGCAAGCAACAACAATTTGTTTTTTTTAGAAGGTAACAATTTGTTTCATTTCTGTCCATAGTTTATTTAACAAAAACACGGTATACTTATATTGCACCTCATAAGTTAAGACACTGTACCGTTTCATCTCCATGGCCTCTTGATCTCAACTTGGACCTTCCAGGTGTGGTGGGAGCAGCTCCACGGTTTCCTTCCGACAAACCCCTGCGTTCCCATGAAGGAGATGAAACCCCTCCTTTGTTTACAATTCTTGCTTGCTGGCGAGGATGAAGAGGTGACCGTTCTGCGCTGTTTTTTCTTGCTGCATTTTCATAATTGGCATTGTCAACGTATCGGTGGTTAGGCGACTCAGCATATGGTTTTCGAGCAGTGGCTTCCTGACGACGAACTTCATCTTCTCTGTTTGCACGCCTCTCATCTTTGGGCTTCCGCGTCAGTGGATCTGATCCAGTCCTCAGGGGAGAAGCTTTGGCCGACGGTGGATCCTTTGAGAGCCCTTCCATACCTCCCTTATGGTTATGGTCATTTTGACTAACTGACCTCCCTGGTGATTTACCCTTCCGAGCATTTTCAAAATATTGTGTGTAAAGGTGATCACCCTCGTTCTCCCAACTTCCAAATTTAGGAACACTTTGGTGCTGGTACAATATAATGAAAAGCAAATTCTTATCAGATTATTGTTTGCAAATCAAAGTAACACGTAATAGTAATACTATACTAAGCGAACTTCATCCTCTCATATAATGTGTTCTGCAGTTTATGTAATCATTTATTAATCCAACATTCAAGGATGCAGGAATCCAACATTCAGTCATTCTGACAATAACCAGGATTAGCATTGTGAAATACAGTACTACGGAATTGTTAACTGCCTCCAACTAGGTCATTGCTCAGAGTTTGGCAGGTCCCTAACACACAGGTACCCTACATTCACAAAAAGACGATATCCTTTGCATTACTATCTCCCTACGTCAGTACAAAGGTAATTGAAAATAGATGAAATGGAAACAATTTCGATCCCTAAAACTAACAGTCCAGACACAACAAAACCGCATGCTCTAACTGGATCTCAGTAACCGAAAGGACTGACAAGTAACTTATTTGATTTCAATCATTACACAGATATGACAAGGAGTAGTGCATTTATTGGCCAAGGAAAAGAACCCCAAAAGAAGGCAACAAGAAATTGCCTCAGCACAGATGCAATCTGTCTCCTCACCACGAAGCATAACAAGACAACCTATGCAAAACAGCAGTGGGCATGCAAGCCGAAGAGGGAAACGACGAGGCTCTTCTGCCAACCAAAGGCAATTCCAAGAAATCCCACATGGAAGCACGGAGCAGCGCCCAGGACAAATCACCTCTCTCTGCTACAACCATAACCAAGCAATCCAATTGCTAGCTAAAGCCGATCCAAACACGGCCCACCTCGGAAACAGCAGCGGGTTGGGGAGCAAGAACTTACGGCCATTTCGTCAGAAAAGTCTCCAAGAAGGGCAGCAAAAGGCGGTCCTTTACAGCTCAGGGCGCCGTCTCCCCTCTCCCTGCCTGGATTAAGAGCAAAGAATTGCTGCGTTCAACAACAGGAGATAGATGGAAGGAGAAAAATAGGGATGCGGCCAATTAGAGAGCAGGAGGAAGACGAGACGCGACTGCGGCGAGAGGAGCAGGAAGAAGAATGGAAGGGAAGGTGAGGAGGAGTCATGTTTGACCATTACGGCGTCGGATTCTCGCTGCCGCTGCTTCGTCCGTCGTCGCTTGCCCTCCTTTCCTGCTGAATGCGGTGGGTGCGGTGTGGTGGTCACTGCTCACTCCGTCCTGCACGGCTTATACCTGTCGCCTTAACTCGAATGCCATCATGGTGATGGCGCTTTGCTTTCGCTGCTTCCACATGCTTAGCCAGCTGGTAAACCGTAACGGTTTTGCAGTAACAGGAGCTCAGATGCTGAAAGCAAGAGTCATATGTGTTGACCCATTTTCCAGAAGTCATGTTCACATGGGAAAATGCAGATTCCAGTCGCATAGAAAATTCTTGTTTATACACATGCCAAGAGGTACTGCCATTCTAGTTTTCTATTAAGGGCGCGATAAAGCTCTCCCCAACAGTTGAGAGAGGCGAGCGCGTGCCCCCCGTTCTCCGCCGGCGGGTCCGGCGGTCTTCCTCGCCTCCGTTGGCCCTCTGGGCTTCGCGAGGTGGTGGAGACCGCGGGTATCCCGCCGGTTGGAGGTAGTCCTAGTAGATCTAGGTTTTGTGTCCCGGCGGCGCGGTCGAGGTGTTGGCGGCGGCGGCGCTTTTGTGGAATAAGGTCCTCCCTGGCTCTTCCTCGCCTCGCAGGCGTTCCTCTCCGGCGCCGGCGACGAGTCTGTGGAGGTGGGGCTCCGTTGGTGATGCCCCTGTACAGGAGCTGTTGGCTGGTGGTGCGCGGCCTCGGTGAGGTGGTGTGGTCGCCGGCCTTTTTGTTTAAGGATGCGGAAGGAGCTGTGGGACTTGCGGAAGATGGAGGAGTGGAGCGACCTCGGTTGTCCCTCGGTGGCTGTTGTCATCGACGGCGAGGTCGGTTCTACGGCAAGGAGAAACCGGGGCGCTGCCCCGGCCGACGAGCGACCGGCGACGGCCTCATCCCGCTCTTAGGGGCGGGTGACTACTTCGGCTCAACTAAAAGCCTTCGTGCGATGGGTTCCTCCCTGCTATGGGTGATGGTGGCGGGATCTGGTGATGCTGACGCCGCCGGCGGGTGTCGTCGATGTCTTCGGTTCCCGGCGCTCCTGGAGGAAGAAGGGTCCAGGGACCTAGCTGTATTTCCGTTTTTTCTAGGGGCCTTTCTGCAAAAGTGGTGGGACAGCTGTCCCTTCTGTATCCTTCTAGAGTATACCTGGCTGTCTACTCGTATTTGTACGCTTTCCTTACGTATTAATACAGGTATGCTTTATCAAAAAAAAAAAGAGGTACTGCCATTGTTGAATAGTAGTGTAATCTTGTATTTAATACTAAATACCTTTGTTATCATTTAGCACAGGGATCTGGCATGATCCAACCTCACAACCCCTGTCATATCATGATGAGCAACCCCAAAGTTTTCAACAAATAGCTTATTCGCCATGCCTGCTGCAATTCAGCAGTTACAGTGTTCGCAGTTATTTCTTTCGCATCCACTACAGTGTTCGTAGTTATTTCTTTAGCATCTGCTACAGTGTTGTGGTGCAGCCAAACAGGGCCGAAGATCCAATTTGCTAGTTGGTGTCTGGTCCAGCATCAGTCTAGATATGGTACTATTTAACATGGCCTTAAAAGTGTAAAGATGGAGACCGAGCGTGCTTCTACAGCTAAGATGACGACGGTAGCAACTTGATATGTTTCCTAGTCATCTATCTACAGTTTTGGCCAAGTACATGGCTGATCGCCCAAAAAAAAAGAGCACATAGCCTACTTTCATTTTTTTTTTTTTGTTAATTCATAGCCTACCTTCATTGATTCATTCATCAGACACTTCAAAGAATTCAATCCCTACTCCACCTGGATAATCTCCTCAATTGGATGGATGAAGGTAGGGAAAATTAATCATTACTCGGAATAACAAGTGAATACAGGGTGTTGACCATAAATTTTCCACAAGACAAGAGTGATAGTACTGATCAGTATCAATAGTAGAACAATTCGGTAGGCCATGCGCTGCAAATTCCCATACGGGCACTTTACATAATCGAATAATAAATAACCAGTTTGCCAAAAACAATTGAGGCACTGAGAATCGAGCAAAAACGATGTTTAATCCACTTGATCCCTATTATGTTGCACAGCGAGAAAATGCCTAACTTTTGGCACACAAAATTTCCTTTTCTTTAAGTGACGGGCATTTTTTTAGTTCTCTTTTCTTTTGCAAAAGAAATAGGTAAATCCGCATCATATTTACATTACAGGCAGACAAGGGTGTCTCAATAAAGTTGTAAAATGCATTGCTCATAACTTTTTAAAATTCCTTGAAAGAAAGCATGTCGGGAGGACTTTCCCGGTTAGCAGATTAATCCGCATTGTTAATGAAAAAGAAAAGGCTAAAAGAGAGAGAGAAAGAACAAATGAGAACAGGGACCGAGAGCTCCCACACTCTCCACACTCCCATTCTCCCCCACTGCGCCTGCACGCAGCACGCCTCCCTTCCCCTTCGCCTTTCGCCGCCGTTTCTTTGCTCAACCCTTCACCTTTCGATCCCCTTTCCCATTCCTTTTACCACCATCCCGTAATCCTCGCCCAAAGGCAGGCCGCAGATTCTTGATTGCTCCGAGACTCCGAGTTCTTCGGCCGGTTCTTAAGCAAGAGGCAAGGTGAGCTTCTTCTTTCCCCCATTCCGCTGGAAATTTCTGTTTGCTTCCCCCTTTTCTGGTTTGGTCTTCTGATTTCCGATGGGCCACCTTGTTTTCAGGCCAAGAAAGGTGGTGCTTCGCTGCCATTATCAAGTTTCCCCTATTAAATTTCTGACCATTCCGCTGGCGGGAACCTGGTGACTGACGATTTGGTGCGGAGTTATTGAGGAGCAACGCCCTTTTCTGAATTTAGCGCTGAAGAAAATAAGCGAACTTGGTTGTTTCGCTGTAACTCGCAGCTTTCCCGAGCAGGCGCGGCCCAAGCCGAGTTGTGAAATCATAACAGATTGGTGGTAGAGAGGAGCGCGGCAGTCAGTCAGTATGATTCAGTTGCTGTTCCTCGTGCTGTTCGCGGAGGGCGTGGTGGCGCTGCTTCTGATGGTGAAGATCGGGCCGCTGCGGGAGCTGGCGATGCGCGCCGTGGACCAGGTGAAGACAGGCAAGGGCCCGGCCACCGTGAAGACGCTGGCGTGCACGCTCTCGGTGATCCTCATGTCCAGCGTCACCAGCATCCTCAAGATCCAGAACAGGGGCCTCAAGCTCGGCACCGTCAGCCCTATGGACCAGGTGCTGTGGAGGACACACCTCCTTGAGGCATCTCTCATTGGTGAGCATGCGTCTCCCTCCCCATCTTGGTTATTATTTTTTACTGACAGCATAGTGCCGGCGGTTTAGCATTTAACTAGGGTTTATGGAAGCTTTGATGCTAGTGATTGGCTGATTGGAGATTGCTTCGTGGGTGTTATAGAGGATTTGTCAAATGTTTCGGATCAAAAGCCGATTTAGAGTTTTTGCATTCGCCTTTTGAATTACAACCAGGATTTTGCTAGAGGTCCAAATCTGATGAGTGCTACAGGCCTTATTTTGTCATTAAGAAATGGTGTGTTTGTTTATCACCATTAGCTAGTAGCATTGGCCATCTCTGTTGTGGACCTGGTTGGTCAACTGTTTAAGGAAGGGAAAGGAATACTAGATTATTGTGGTCTATTAGGATACAACAAAAGTCAAAGAACTCCTCTACTGTATTGCATTGGATATGTATTGTCTTAAAAACACAAGAGGATTGTATGTTGCAAAAGCCATCGTTTTCTCTTTAAGATTGTTTTATTTCACTAGAAATTTACTATATCTGTTTTCCCCCCTTTAGATAGGCTTTAAGTGGTGGGCTAGAATAGGAAAGTGGAGCTTGCAGTAAAATATGGCTAGGGTTTAGAACTGTAGATCAAGATGGATGTTGGTATATTTCGTTCAAAGCAATTTACTGTTTTGGTAATCGCACTGGTACTGTTTGCGCTTGTTGGTTGTTTCAGTTTGGTACCAGTGTACCATTATTGGTTACCAATCACAGAGAACCCAAAAAGTCAGAGTTTAGTATTACAGAAATCAAGGTGCCTTCAGTACCAGTTTCAAAGAGTTATTACTTTTGAGTGCTTTAGCTCTGTCAAATTATTACGATGACCTGTAAGAACATTTGGACATGTTTATGGGGAATCCACGAGTCATGAGGCACATGTTAAGAGGCTATATGAGCCAGAGGATTAGTTGGACTTGGATGTTCATAGGAGGACATCTATAATTTGGATAGAGCTTAGAAATAAGCCTAGACACTACAAGTATTATGAAACCATTGGTTAAAGTAGTGCTTGTGTTGCAGCTGTTTGTTCAATCTAGTCAGGCCTATTTGCTTCTTCAGATTTGGGAGATTCAGACCTAAAACGCTAAGGCTTCGTGATTTAAAATATGACAGTTGGTACAAGTAGAATACATGTCGAGGATTTATATTTGGCTTTGTGGTTTCAAATGTTTATTGTTCCGTGCAGGGTTTACGCTATTCCTTGCATTCGTAATCGACCGGTTGCACCACTACCTCCGAAAGCTCATTACATTGAGGAAAACAGGCAGCACATCCAGAGAGGAGGTCGAGAAGCTTCAAATGGAGAACCGGTCCCTCCGTGAGAAGGAAGAGAAATCCTCCAGTGAAATCAGGAAGCTTCAGCAGGAGAATGCGAAGCTGAATGAAAAGATGAAGAAGCTGAAATCCGAGACTGAAGAACATGAGAAGAAGGCATCAGCCGCGGAGGCCCATGTCAATGCCCTACAAAAGCAATCCGAGGAGCTGCTCCTGGAGTACGACCGGTTGCTGGAAGACAACCAGATTCTACAAGCCCAGCTACTTAGCAGAGGCTAATGCAACTTTAGCTGTTCATTAGCAAGACTCGTACCGGATGGTGTAAGGGAGCCAAAGTTTTTCCATGCTCGGAATGGTTTTGTAATGTTTTTGGCTTTCTCGATGGAATTCGAAGCGTCCATGGTCTTGCTACCTTAGGATCGTTCTTGGGTTGATGTACGAATGCAGTGTGTGTTTTTGGGGTTCTAATTTGTTTCTTTGGGAGCACCGTAAGAAAGAGCCAGGGATGATGAAACGGGCAGAGAAAATTTAGTAGTATTATAAGCATTCTAATGTGTTTAGCTTTGTGATCTGATAAGAAGGCATCGTTTCTTGGGTTGGGTGGAAGAAATGCTCTGTTGTGTGTTAATGTCCTGGCTCTGAAACAGAGCTTAACCCTGCAATTTGCACGCCTGTGGTTAGTTCACTTTACCGAAAGAAGACCAAAGCATATTTTCCATAAATTGAATTGGGCATGTGTCCATGCTTTGATTTGTTAGGAAATCACCGTTGCGGTGACGGTCGTCGGCTCTCCAGCTCCGACGCCACCGGCCTCAGCAGCTGATGTTTACCCCCTAACATAACACGTCCGTAGCAGATTTGTGGGATGGAACTAACCTCAAATGTACTTTTAGAAGATGTGTAGATGAGAGGGTGATGAGATTATGGGAGGAGGTAGTTCAGGTAGCTTCAACTATAGAGTTTAATGAGGAAGATGATGGTATGATCTGGCAATGGTCCTCTAATGAAATCTACTCTACTCAATCCTTATATAAAATAGTTAATTTTAGGGGTGTAATCCCAGTTTTTACTCCTGCTGTTTGGAAAATAAGAATACCCTCAAGAGTACACATTTTTCTGTGGTTGCTCTCTAAGAATAAAGTTTTGACAAGAGACAACCTCTCAAAAAGAAGACATGTAGAAGATAAAAACTGTTTGTTTTGTAATGAAACTGAAAGTGTACATCACCTGTTTTTTGACTGTGTGGTGATTAGTAGATTGTGGAGTGAGCTATCTGAAGTGTTTAGTTCAAAATAGGTGGTAACTTTGAAGGAGTAGCTAGATTTTGGTTATCAGAGAAAAAACATCTAGTTTGCAATGTCTTTAGTTCGGCTGTACTCTGGGGGGTTTGGAAACTTTAGAAACAGTTTTTGTTTTCAGAATGGGAGATAGAGGGATACCAGATCAGCCTGGAAGAAAATCATCCCCATGATCAGAGAATGGAGCTTGATTGTCCTCTGAAGTGGTTACCTATGTTCGAACACCATCTCTCCAAGCTGGAAGAGGTGGCAAAAAAACCAGAGATGTTGTCATAGAAGAGTTGCTGATGAAGGCAAGCAAGAACCTAGTGATCAAAGAAGAAGACGGTGGCGCCGGAGTCACGGTGGCGCCGGAGTCACGGTGCAGGGAAGTATGTAAGAAGAAAGAGAATGCTGTTGAGTTTGTGAGCTTGATGTGATGAACGATGTTGGGTCATCAGGATGCCTGGGTGCGTTGATGTGTCTTTTGAAGTGGAACTGATGTATTGAATGCTGTAAACTGGATCTTGATTTGCAATGCAATGATAGACTGGGGTCTTTGACCCTATAACTCTAAAAAAAACATAACACGTCCGTCGTTCGTCAGCAGCAACGATCGAGCAGAGAGAGCATCACACTTGGCAGGAAGGGGGATGTCGTAGTCAAGGCAGAGATGGCGCCCGGGTATCCGGCCATCTGATCTGCTTGCAGCGGGGAGACTGCCGGCGTCGTCGAGGTCAAGGCAGGCAGGCAGCGACGGCGCGTGGATGTCGACGTACACGTTTTTGTTTTTTTGAGAAGAATGAAATTGTACAGGTAACTTCCTCTTAGAAAAGAAAAGGAAATTGTACTTGTAACATTTTTTTACTAAAGTTGTCCGCTTTGGGATTCCTACTTGGGTCACACGGGAATTCATACTCGAGTTTGGAATTTCTATGGGCCGTTCATAGCCTTTCGAACACAGCACTAGCCCATCCCACTTAATTATTACGGGGCGTCAATCCTCGTAACCCGTCTTACAAATTTTTTTTTATAGAACACTTTGAGATTCGTGTGAACGGACATCGAACGGTCCACGCACGCTGCTGGTTGAGAGGGGGAGCATAGATGGACGACACGTGGCGCATTCTGATTAGAACGGGTGGGAGGTGGAAAAAAAAGAAACGATTTTCAAACTTTAAACGCATTTTTCTCTTAAACCATAATCCGTTTTCGAATCCGTTTGAATCTACATGTTTGTTACAATTAATTCTACCAAATAAGGTTCATTTGAATATTTTTTAAATTTTTTAAATTTTTAAATTTTCGTTAACATTTTCAATGTACTGTGTCAATATTTTTTTTTGCATTGCATCAACATTTTAGATGTGCTATAACAATATTTTTAACGAAAATATTGACTCAGTTGTTTGAAAATGTTGACATAGACTTACAAAAATATTGAAACTGGTATTTAAAAATGTTGACAATTACTTGATAAGCAAAGTTGCTTTAAATAGGTCAAATTTGGTGAGTTATCTCCTCACTCCAGTCCACTCCCGCTGCTAATCTGGCAGGCATGGCTAGTGTGCGAGTGCTCCCGCCACCGCATTGCAAGCCTGCTCGCTGTTGGTTCGGGGGGGTTGGGGTCCTTTCCGCCGGCGTTCTCCCCGGGGAAGCTTCTAGCTCCAGTCGTTGCTCCGCCCATGGAGCATGGTCTTGTCAATTGCAGCTTTCCCGCCTCCTTCTCCCACCGCCGGCGTCAACGGGTAACCGCCGAACCCCGTGCGGTCCTCTTGATTTCAACAGTTTCAGTACAGTTAAGTGCGGACTCCGTTTGACGTACTGAATCCTTGAGCGTTCGGTGCCTTGTTGGGAACTGGGAATATTAGTATTCTTGGTGGAGTGGGTATGTATGTCTTGGAACGATGTTTGCTGCATGTAGTGTTACAGTGCTCGCAAGCTGCTTGTCGAATTGCTTTGTTACTGTTTTTGGATTATGAACCAGCAAAAACGATGATTTAGTGGGCTATGTTAGAATTCTCATTATGACGCAGAAAGGTATGAGGATATAGAGTTTAGAATGTGGCCCGACACTAGGCCAATATCTTCAGATTTGTCTCCTGAATTTGTGGCTGCCGCTTCAATCTTATTGAATGCTATATTCATCTGCCATCTGCCAAATGCGTTCACAGTGCTCTTTTTGTTCACTCTAACTTGATTACCATACTGCATGTGCTCATACTAATTCTACTTGCTTGTACCAAAACTTGAATACCATGATAAAATGAACATCTATTTTTGACTGTTGATGAAATAACTGCATGTACAATTTACTATATTCTCTGTGATAATCCAAAGTTCTTGTCTCCTAGGACTCGCCCAGAAGGCATACTGTCGTTCAATGTGACACCTCATTGAGCGCGACAGCAATATCTGAGTCGGCAGTTGTTCAAGGTTGTACTGCCCCTCTTGTCCATGCACTGCAATCAGCTGCTGCTCAAGATATTTCCTGCTTTCACTTCCCAGGACACAATAGAGGAAAAGCTGCTCCATCCTCGTTATCAAAACTTATTGGCTCAGATACATTTTTACATGACCTACCCGAGCTACCTGAGCTTGACGATCTCTTCAGCCCAAAAGGTGTGATTTTAGACGCTCAGAAGCTAGCAGCTGAACTATTTGGATCATCTAAAACTTGGTTCCTTGTTAACGGAACCACCTGTGGAATCCAAGCCTCAGTGATGGCTACCTGCTCTCCTGGTGACTACCTCATTATACCGAGAAACTGCCACATTTCAGTGATCTCTGCCCTAGTTTTGTCTGGCGCAGTACCTAAGTATATAATACCAGAGTACAACTCAGGATGGGACATTGCTGGTGGCATTACCCCATTGCAGGTGGATAAAGCAGTAAAAGAGTTGGAGGAGGATGGAAAGAGGGTAGGCGCTGTTCTTGTTACTTCGCCAACGTACCATGGTGTATGCAGCGATGTGCAAGGTATCGTCGGTGTCTGTCAGCCACGAGGCATTCCAGTTATTGTTGATGAAGCACATGGTGCACATTTTAGGTTCCATGACAGTTTGCCGAGCACTGCGATTGAACAAGGTGCGGACCTGGCTGTGCAATCCACACACAAGGTCCTGTGCTCCCTTACACAGTCATCAATGCTTCACATGGCTGGAGATCTTGTGGATGTTGATAAAGTCAGCCAGTGCCTCCAGTTCCTCCAGAGTTCGAGTCCGAGTTACCTCCTATTGTCATCGTTGGATGCTGCAAGAGCTCAATTGAGCGAAAATTCAAATATATTTGATGAACCGTTAGCTCTAGCTTCAAAAACAACTGACCAGCTGAGGGTAATCAAAGGGGTATCTGTTCTGGACTTGACATGCTTTTCTTCTAAATTTCCCGCTATCGATCCATTGCGTATCACACTCAATGCCTCAGATCTGCGTTTATCAGGATATGAAACCGATGACATCTTATATGAAGATCATCAAATCGTTTCTGAACTTGTTGGCACACGAGCAGTGACATTTGCAGTCAACTTGGGCACCAGATTGCAAGATGTTAAGAAGCTTGTGAAGTGTGCAGAGCATCTGTCAGAAAAATATTTCTTCGCAAATAGCTCCAAACTTATAAAGGAAAATTGGGTGTCTAACCCTTTAGAGAATATTTCTGTGCATCTGACTCCACGAGAGGCCTTCTTTACAAAGAAGAGGAGAATGAGCATTGAGGATAGCCTTGGTGAAATTTGTGGCGAGCTAATCTGCCCATACCCCCCAGGTATCCCAGTGCTGATCCCAGGCGAGGTAGTGACCCATGATTCACTGTCTTACCTGATGAATGTCAGACAGCAGGGCATCACAATCAGTGGAGCAGCTGATGCTGAGCTCAATTCCATTCTTGTTTGCGAGTTGTGATGATTGTCATTATTTCAAGAGACGGTAATGCAGTTCGGTTAAAAAGAGACTAATGCAGAGGTATGGTGAGAAATGAGAATTATAGTACAGAACCAGTCAATAGAATAATTGGCTCTCTGTTTGTTGAATTTGAGCAACAGCCATGTAAAATAAATGTCTGTCCACTTGGGCAAATAATTAGATCACATTTCGTCGTAATGAGAAGAAAGAGTTGTCAAGCTGCAACATCATGCCAAACTATGAATAGGGTCTATGCCTCTGTGGCATGTGATCTCTTGTGAGTTTGAAATGAAGCATGAACTGCTGAAGAGGCAAGCTTTTCATCTGAAGTGCCTTGGAATATAATGATATCTTTCTTTTTCTGCATGTTACTTCAAGGAAACTAATATATATTAGCCTGTAAGTAACAGCTGCTCTTTATTCCTTCTCTTTTCAGCTTACCGCTCTGGTTCTCTTCAGAATGGAAGGCTACATTGAACTGAGTGTGAAGCTCAAGCAACAGATACGAGTTGGGACACCTTCATGGTTCTCAGGGGAGCATGTTGCAAAGACTGCCTGCTCATGCAAGTACTCTCTAGCTGCTCTTCTAAGTGTACCCATCAACCCAATAATTCACAAATATTCCAAAACTTGTACAAAAATATAGGTATATACTTTGTAGTATATAAGCACACCTGCTCTACACGACAAACTTACGGATTAAGACCATCCAAACCTGAAACTCAAAACAGGACATATTAATAGTAGCGGACTTATTTAGTTTCAAGAATTATTTAAAAGCTTCATGCTCTATACATTGCTATCAACAACCATGAAGTAACGTGATGATGATGATACTGATGCAGTTAGGTTCGTCACGGATTGGCCTTTTGCCATAACAAAGCTCACCATAATCAATAAGAACTTGAGAGCTAACCCTCTGGACCCACTATGTTCTTTGTTTCCTTCCCAGTTAACTATGCTCATAAAAAAAACAAAATTTGGACTTGGCAGTCTCACTGTTTCTGCGCCCACTATGTTCTATACATTGCACAGTTTTATTGTGTCAATAAATAGGAACAAAGCGCAAAGAGAGTTTGGTACTGTTTTAACTGTATGTCAGAGACAGTTTGGTACTGTTCTTTTTTTAGATTTTGGGATCTGATGCTTCTAATATCTTGAAAAAGAAGATTCTTCAGTTGTAACAGTAATAGACATGATTTAAAAACAATTAAGAGTAAAACTATAGCCTGCCAGAAGCATCCAACCAGAAACCATTTCATTAACTATACTCATTTGTCTGGCTGATGCCTGATCAAGAGGACCATGGTCCCACCTGTCAGCCTGTACTGTTTGGTTAGTGGGAATATCAAGGCACACCGTACACGTACCTGTCTGGTGGTTTATCACAGGAGGATGCTGATGAGCTTATTGATCATGTTTATCCACGACAGAGGTTATTGAGCTTATTGAACACAGTCACTAGCATCATGAGCTTATTGATCATGATGCTGATGAGTTTATGGAAGTTCTGATGCTAGTGACTGTCTGATTCGAGATTGCTTAGTTTGTGTTATAGAGGATTTGGCAATCTGAAACGTTTCGGATCCAATAGCTGATTTAGAGGTTTTGCATTCGCCTTTTGAATTACAATCAGGATTTTGCCAGAGGTCCTAATCTGTTGAAAACTACAGCCTTATTTTGTGATTAAGAAATGGTGTGTTTGTTTATCACCATTAGCTAGTAGCATTGGCCATCTTTGTTGTGGACCTGGTTGGTCAACTGTTTAAGAAAGGGAAAGGAATACGAGATTACTGTGGTCTATTAGGATACAACAAAAAGTCAAAGAACTCCTCTACTGTATTGCATTGGAATTGTGTTATCTTTAAAAAAAAATTGTATGTTGCAAGCAATCATTTTCTCTTTAATGATTGTTTGATTTCACTAGAAATATACCGTATCTTTTTTTTTCCCTCCCTTTAGATATGCTTGATGTAGTGGGCTAGAATAGGTGTCGGTGTTTAGTAACTTGCCGACGAGTAAATTTGTACGCGGCTCGACAGGGATCGGTGAGTTAGCGATTGACACTGGGATTTATACTGGTTCAGGCCGGAAAATGCCCTACGTCCAGTTCGTGGTTTTTCTTTGGATTGCTCGTAGTAGGGGTTACAAGCAGCGGGCGAGAGAGGGATGCGCTCCTAAGTCTCTGCCTTGTGTTCGTGTGTTTGAGCGTATGGAAAAAAATTGCCCCCTCCTCCCCGGGCGCGGGCCTTCCCTTTATACGCCAAGGAAGGGCGGTTACAGACGGGAGAAGGAGAAAAAGAAGAGAGGGAAATGATGAGTGAAAGGCGGTGGAGGTGGAGTCGGGTCGTCCTCCTCGGGTCCCGATGGCTTCCTCCGCAGCCCTCCTGCTAAGTCTCGTGATGACGTCAACCGTGTCTTGTCCGAGTACTGTGGGTCGCCCACTCCCTGATCGACTCTATTCTTCACTGTTTACGGCGCTGTGGATTGCAGTGGAGTTGGGAGGTGGTCACTCCGTGTGCTGTTTGCGACTGTGTGGTGTACTTGGTGCACGCACCCACCGTGTCACGCTCGGCCTTGATGCGACGCTCCCACTCCGCCGTACGTCAGGCATAGTGTACTTTCCCACCGACCAGGAGTTAATGCAGAGCAGATCCTTATCCTGAATTGGCCGGTGGTACGCTCGAGGTTGACCGGAATGTCCTTGCTGTACCCATGCTTCGTTCTCGACCACTGGGGTCGGGGATGGTTCGGGTCGAGGCCCTCCGTCGTTTCGACCACTGTCGGGGTGAACGGACGACGGGCGACGGCTGGCCGGAGTTTAATCGGGGCGGTCGCTCGACCCCGTGACGGCCGACTCACGATGCGGGGGAGTCGGGCGAAGCGGCCTCGCTCGGGTCGGCTTCCTTCAACGTGGGGCCCGTTGTGGTCCCGCGCGGGGCCGCGGTCATGCGGCCGCGTACGGTCAGACCTTCGGTGGGACACGAGGAGCAGGGACTTTTCCGCAGGAGCTGCGTCGCCGCGCGTCCTGCTGAACTGGCCCCCAGTGTGGGCCCAGCGTCCCGTTTCTTCTCCCCGTACGAGGTCTTCCGTCCCTGTTGTCGCTCGAATACGACACGTATATGTATTGGGTACCTAGAAAATGGGTACCCAACAATAGGGAAGTGGAGTTTGCAGTAAAATATGGCTAGCGTTTAGAAATTAGAACTGCGGATTAAGATTTTTGTTGGTATATTTTGCCCAAAGCACTTTACGTCTTTGGTATTCGCTTTGGTACTGTTTGCTTGCTGTTAGTTGTTTCAGTTAGTACCAGTGTAACATTATTGGTTACCAATCACAGAAGCCAACAGGTCAGAGTTTCATTTTACAGAAATTAAGGTGTCGTCAGTACCAGTTTCAACAAGTTATTACTTTTGTGTGCTTTAGGTCTGTCAAAATTATTACAATATGATGGCAGTTTGTAGGACCTGTAAGAACATTTGTACATGTTTTATGGGGAATCCACGAGTCATGAGGCTTGTTTAGAGTCTATATCGGTCAGAGGATTAGTTGGATGCTCATAGGAGGACATCTATGACTATAATTTGGATAGAGCTTACAAATAAGCCTAGAAACTACAAGTAATATGAAAGCATTGGTTCAAGTGAAATGCACTCATGCTTGTTTGCAGCTGTTTGTTCAATCTAGTCAGGTCTATTTGCTTCTTCAGATTTGGAACATCTAGACCTAAAATGCCAAGGCCTCAGGATTTAAATATGACAGTTGGTACAAGCAGAATAGATGTCAATGATTTAAATCTGGCATTGAGGTTTCAAATGTTTTATTGTTCCGTGCAGGGTTTACGCTATTCCTTGCATTCGTAATCGACCGGTTGCACCACTACCTCCGAAAGCTCATTACACTGAGGAAAACAGGCAGCACATCCAGAGAGGAGGTCGAGAAGCTTCAAATGGAGAACCGGTCCCTCCGTGAAAACGAAGAGAAATCCTCCAGTGAAATCAAAAAGCTTCAGCAGGAGAATGCGAAGCTGAATGAGAAGATGAAGAAGCTGAAATCCGAGACTGAAGAACATGAGAAGAAGGCATCAGCAGTAGAGGCCCACGCCAACGCCTGCAGAAGCAATCCGAGGAGTTGCTCCTGGAGTACGACCGATTGCTGGAAGACAACCAGATTCTGCAAGCTCAGTTACTAAGCAGAGGCTAAGTTAAGCTGGTTGCATGCAACTTTAGCTGTTCATTAGCAAGACTCGTGCCGGATGGTGTAAGAGAGCCAAAGTTTTTCCATGCTCAGAATGGTTTTGTACTGTTATTCTGAATTACTAGTTTTTGGCTCCTCTAACATTATCATCGATATCATTATTTCCGTCACATGCGTTGCTGATATGATCTTTCTCCAAGCTAAACCCTTGGTACATGTTCACATTGACCCTTTCCTGGATTAAGATGAGGAGGTGGCTATACTCAAGAGACACTTCAGTGAGTGTTGTTCGATGCCCTAAGAAGTTGGTGCGGTTGTGCCCAGCAGAGCTAAGCTGGCATGGCTGTCGGCGTCATCGTACTTCTACAGCTATACTAGTGCAGTTTTGCAAAACCAAAATCAGAGGCTTCTGCACAACGGCAACGCGGTTACAGACGATGGAAATGCTCACAATGACATAACATGGACCCGCTACATACTAGTATCAATTGATTCATATGAACTGCTTCAAGAATTCTGTTGCCACAAGCCGCCCACGTGTGTTTACTGACAGCTTCAGCTCACTGATCTCCTTGTCTATGTCCTGGAGTATACATGCAGATATGTCGTAAGCATACGAGCCAACATCTATTACAACGCATGCCTATTCACGCATAAGTGAAAACTACAAAAAGATAGCAACATGAGTACAATTTCAGGAGCCCGTACCTCCATAAACTGCACGATGAAATCTATGAGCTTATGCTTATGCATGTCCTCACAATGGTAGTTTGTTATCGGGAAACTAATGTCATACCCCTGTACCACAACAAAACACAGTCAGAAGGTCCCTCGTAAATTATCAGGTAAACGAGAAAGATAGGAACGAACTTACGTCAGGGCAAAAATGCACCAGCTTTCAGTTGTTTTCCGTGATCTGTCATGGTGCCTGGTAGTGTCATTAAACCTACTCCTATACAGAAAGTGCATGCACTACAAGAGAAAAAGAGCCTACTGCATCTTAGACATAAGCATTACTGAAGTTATCGGTGTAGATAGGTTGTAAAACCTGAACTGGTTTTCTTCTCAACACTTGGAACGCCTCCGCTATCATAGATAAAAACCTAAGAAACTTCTTTGCTAGAATGTTTTCAAGTTCATCTGCCTGCTTAACCTGTCCAAGAACCAAAAGCACATCAAAGATGTAATGGATGGGAAATGGTTGCCTGATAATCGTATCAAAACCTGTGGGTACAGAATATGATGCTTCATTTTTGTAGTTTGTAGCCAGCACACATTATGTCTTGTGGTAAGCTTTTTAGTTCGCAGTCAAAACATATTTGAAATTATTGTTGCCATATGACAAATTTATTACATAACACTCGTGATATGGTTAGAATTTAGACACAAATTATATACCATAATTATAATAGTCCTGATAAGAATGTTAACACCAAACCAAGAACTCCATTCTACCTTCAAGCTTATACGTATTGAATTGATTGAAGTCTCTATCAAGCATTTTTCTGCTTCGTTGCGGCAAATCAGCACCTGTAAACAGGGGGAAGAAAAGGGCTATAAACAAAATTTATAGAAATACTGATCCAACCACCCCAAAATGGTAGAATTCATTATGACCTTACGACAACGCGAGCCGGATCCAGATGCTAAGAAAAATTACTTAAGCACAATATAAAACCTTAAGTTGTTCATGATCGCTAGCATGATCCAATTAGTGTGTGCACTTTTTAGAAACACAATTTAAATCGTTGACATTACTTGTTCCCTGTTTTTTACGTAACTGTTTACATAAATAAAGGAATGGCTCCCGAGAAAGAAAAAGGCAATAATGGAACTGCACACAGAATATAAGATACTGTTAGAGGAAGTTTCCCTTAGAGCAATTCCAACAGTTATGTATAATCAACCCCTAAACATGAATTAAGGACGTCACTATCAAATCCTTCCTCCAACAGTTCTGTAAAACGGGTCTCCAAATATACGCGCAGCCGATTTTCCCCTATCCAGTCGCCACATCTGGCGAAGGTTTACGCACTCCCAACCGGGCGTTCCCGTGATTCCAGCAACGAAATCCCCCATGCGATTCTGCTTTGGCGCCATCCCGCTCCCTTTCGTTGCCGCCCGCGCGTGCCCGGCGAGGTTGAGATTCAATTTTGACGGCCGCCGCCGTCGAAGAGCTGAAGCACGAGTGCCCGGCGAGGTCGCAGATGCAGTCGCAACAATCCTCCTCGCAACGTGCCGAGGAAGCGGCCGCTAGTCGTCTTCCAGGAAGCATCATCTCATCCCCGAACCATCCCCCCTCTTCCTCCATTGCTAGCATCGAGCTCCACCTGTCACAGCCATTCCTCCCCGTTCGCCACTAACCAAATTTCCGGCTCAAATGGATGGGCCATAGCCCAAGGATCCGATTACCCCACTCCTTCGCCGCCCTCTCCCCTTGTTCCCCACCCTGGATCGAGCTCCTGGAGCCCGTCCATGGCGGACAGAGCAGGGAGGACGAACCCCTCCGTGTTTCTTTCTTTTTAGTCAACATCGATAATGCTATGTGGACCGTTTTCCTCAACATAAATCTAGCCCACGCTCATCTTTATTGGGATCCTAGGACACCAGTCCGTCTCTGCTCCTGAAGGCCATGCGGAGGAAATTGGATCCAGTAAATTGTTGCTTTTGTTCATTCTGACTGAGCCATATTTGAAATAATTTAGAAACAAAAAATTGGGAACTGTTGGAAGAGACGGGTTTTTTCACTCCCAATAGATCTTTAGAAAGCCCCTAAATCAAGATTTAGGCAGTGTTTTTTTACATAACTGTTGGAGATGCTCTTACTGGATTCAACAGAAGTTCAGGGCTTGTCCTGCGAATAATAAATTAAAATGAGGAAGGAAAAATGCAGAAACAAATTTAAATTGAAATGTCCGGCCCGAGAAACGAGGAGTCCACAAGGAATGAACGATAACAACAACTTTTTAGTTCCAAGCAAGCATAATGAAATTCAACGGGTTCAACAAAACAGGAGCTGATACCCCAAAAGAAATGTCAGCATGGAATGAATTACTATATAACATCATGACAACAGTTCTTGGTTCAAGAGAATAATATAGAAACATGGTTTTCTATAATATTTTGCAAATGGCACTCTATGGAATGAAGCAGAACTCGGGGCAATTTATGCATGTTTACAGCCGAAAAGCTTCATAAAGGAAGCATTTGAGCTTGGCATGCCTCAAAGCATAGAAATACAACACAGATGACAAGTAAGTAGTTTACAAAGGCTGAACGAACATGACGATTTTCTCTCGACAAGACTAAGGTTTCTGTAAAGAGAATGCACAACATGCCATTGGTACATAATCCTGGTTCTGAAATACTCGTAACAACTCTTGGGAGCAGTTGTTGGTCAGAGTCAAACAAAGAACAATCTACAGTGGCATGGAATGTGCAGCATGACTTACTGGAGTTCCACCTCAGGTTTGTTGTGCCTCTCAACTTCTTGGCAAGGGAAATTCTGGAATGCAAATTAAAACATAAAGCACCTAAGACATACTGGTGAGAGTTGAGAACAGTTGCAGGAGCAGGACAGTGTGTATTAGTACCTGGAGACACATTGCAGCCTCCAGGGTATTCCGGATGCAAGTCAAATACAGCCGCAGGGAATTCGCCTGCAAGAAGAAATACGCGTCAGTACTACTACATAACTGATGCTTAGCAAATGCCGGAAAGAATGTAATGTGGAATAAAGCGTGATTGGAGGACAAGACACGGAAATGGGCCTAGGGAGCGTCGATAAGAGACGGCGAGACAGTGAGATCCCACGATACATGGTGAACTCGCCAATGCAACCGAATCAGGGTGAGTGCTTACCATGAGATGAGCGATGCGGTGTTCTGGATGAGCACGGAAAATTAAGGTGTGGAATCTCGACGACGGGCGACGTTTGGAGAGCGCGGGGTGCCGCCGGCGGCTGCCGGCGTCGAGGTGTGTCGAGCGGATCGGGAGTCGGAATGGGAAAGCTTTTGGAGGGGAAGAGAGGGTCACTGGGCCCCAAGCTCACGATGTGGCCCACCTCCAAACTCAAGATGCGCGCGCGAGTATCGTTGTGAAGCCCAAAGATGCTGTGCGCCCCGGCCCTGCATGTTCTCTAAAGTTTCGGTGTCTGACCAATTTTCCGTGCTCGTGCGCCGTCGCCTCGACTCTCGAGCGTGCTCGGCAGCCGGCAGGGGCGTCACGCTCACTGATCACTGCCAACCCAAACGGGACTACTAGCTAGATTCGAACAGGACTGGAAGATTACGCAGAGGCGCGCGGTGCATGCATGCAATGCTCGAAAGCGAAAGTCTACACTCCACGGAACAGCGGCTACTAGCAGAAAACACCGATGGTTTTATGGGCGCGACATGAGTGAGCGGAGGGGAGCATATCGACAGTGAAGCCAATCTCGTCACGAGGCATCTTCCCCCGGTACCCTGGAATATTCCTGAGCTGCCTGCCTAGCTACGGCAGTCCTCCACAAGTCCAGAGCAAGCCCGTCGCACGCAACGTAATACTCCCTCCATGCTGAACGAGTTGCCGAACGCCACCTTGTTTTTTTTTCCCTCTCTTCATCTTGTCGTCCAACAAAGGATAGTAAGTATGCAGTTTACTAGCCTAAGCCCTGGCCCAGGGCAATTAATACAATGGATTTCAAACAGTAAATTTGAGGATATTATTATTTTTTTATTATACAGTACAACTCAGACACTCACAACGCACGCACACTCACTTATATGAACGCACATACGTAAACTCTACCTCTATGAACATCTTCGAAGACTGAGCCGACAAATTCTCAAGATTGACGAAGTCACCACTAAGGCCTCGCTGTCGACGGCCACGTCGTCTCCCGCTGACCACGTGAGTCGAACCCAGGACCTCAAGTGCTACTGAGTCTCTCGTAACCACTAGACGACAGGCTCTTTCGCTTGAGGATATTAAAATTACAATAGCTTGCCTTGCTGATTCTCCAATGTATCACCAAGGGACAGTAACGTTTTGACTAATCCTGATTTTCAGACTTCAATTATGAAACTGTCATCAAACTTTGATTTTGCAAGACCGTCATAGTTTTTCTTCAAATTTAGCAAGATCACTAGATATTTTCAAAAATCTAATCTATGTTGAAATCGTAAAATATTTTACAAGGTCACCGTAGATTTCGAAAGCTATGGCAAAAATCGCAAAAAATTGATGGTTGTAGAATTTTTTTAAAAGTACTAGTAATTGATTTGCAATCGCCCGAAAGATCAAACAATTACAAAAGTGGTGCCTACAATCAAAGCATAACCGCAATACAGCAGCACTATTACTTTATACTATTTTATTAATTAGAGAAAAGCATCGATTTCAGGCAGAGGCTACCACGTATAGTACGGTTGCGTCGTGTTGGCACGCATTTCCAGGAGGTCGGCGGTCCCGTTCCATATCGGCGGTGGAGTGGGCCCATCTTCCCCACACATGGCGTGGCGTCCTCCGCTTCCAGTCCTCTCTTCACTCTTTTGATGATCGTTGCTAGTGGAGTATAAATTTCCCTCCAATTCCCAATCCACTCCGCCGCACCGCCGCCGCTTCACCGATCGATCTCTGTTGCCCCCGCATTCGTCCCCGACTCCGACGCGGAGGGAGAAGAACGCACCAATGCGCTGGCGCTCGGCGCTGCTGCTGCTGCATGCGGCGGCGGCGGTCGCGGCAGCGGCGGCCGAGCCGGCGTCGACGCTGTCGGGGCCCGCGCGGCCGGTGACGGTGGCGCTCGGGGACAGGGGACACGCGGTGGACCTGCCGGACACGGACCCGCGGGTGCAGCGCCGCGTCACGGGCTGGGCCCCCGAGCAGATCGCCGTCGCGCTCGACGCCGCGCCCACCTCCGCCTGGGTCTCATGGATCACAGGGGAGTTCCAGATGGGCGGCGCCGTCAAGCCGCTTGACCCCTCGACGGTGCGCAGCGTCGTGCGCTACGGCCTCGCCGCCGATTCGCTTGTCCACGAGGCCGCCGGCGAGTCGCTCGTGTACAGCCAGCTCTACCCGTTTGAGGGCCTCCAGAACTACACCTCCGGCATCATCCACCATGTCCGCCTCCAAGGTTCCTTCCATTCGCTCCCCATTGCAAAATGGGCAACTTTTTAGTTGCGATTGAATTCCTCATCGCTACCCTGTTTGTGTGCATTCTGTCGTTCCAGGACTCCGGCCTGGGACCAAGTACTACTACCAGTGCGGTGACCCGTCCATCCCCGACGCCATGAGCGACGTCCACGCGTTCCGGACGATGCCGGCCGTCGGGCCGACGAGCTACCCGGGGAAAATCGCCGTGGTCGGGGACCTTGGCCTTACCTACAACACCACCTCCACGGTCGAACACATGGTGCGCAACCAGCCCGACCTGGTCCTCCTCATCGGCGACGTCACCTACGCCAACCTGTACCTGACCAACGGCACCGGTACAGACTGCTACTCCTGCTCCTTCGCCAATTCCACGCCCATCCACGAGACGTATCAACCGCGCTGGGACTACTGGGGAAGGTAGTAGAATTGAGCTATCTTGACGAGTCTGAAACTCTGAAAATCTGTTCAACTTCAGAGCAGTTACTCAGGTGGATTCAGACTGAAGAGCCCGATGGTTCTTGTGCAGGTACATGGAGCCCGTGACGTCAAGCATTCCCCTGATGGTGGTTGAGGGGAACCATGAGATCGAGCAGCAGATTCACAACAAGACATTTGCATCGTACAGCTCGAGGTTTGCATTCCCGTCGGAAGAGAGCGAATCCTTCTCTCCGTTTTACTACTCTTTCGATGTTGGAGGCATCCATTTCATCATGCTTGCGGCATATGCCGACTACAAGAAATCAGGTAAAGCTTCAGCATCTTGGAACAAGTACAGATGAATTTTGTTAGGATATGACAGAAAGTTCAGCAAAGAAACTGAGCACTCCACTGTGCAAAACATCTGCTGCTTATGTATTATCAATTCCCATGTTAATTTTTAAAGCTACCAGTGTGCTTTTCAGTGAGTGTACGCTGAATCATGCTATAACTTTCATTGCTTCAACTATGCATTGCAAGAAAGACATGTCCTTAAAACTACTTTATCAGGGGAGCAATACAGATGGTTGGAGAGAGACTTGGCGAAGGTGGACAGGTTAGTGACCCCATGGCTGATAGCCGGTTGGCACGCACCTTGGTACACCACCTACAAGGCTCACTACAGGGAAGTAGAGTGCATGCGGGTGGAGATGGAGGAGCTTCTCTACTCTTACAGCGTTGACATCGTCTTCACCGGCCATGTAAGCCTAGACATACCAACTTTTATATGCTGACATTGTGGTGATCATGATCTTTGAACTATTGTCTGAAAGATTCCACCTCTGTACTGAAAATTGTCATATGTTGTGCTCATTGTTTCTGAACTTTTTCTGAAAAACTTCACTTGCCTGAACATTGTTTGTTCGTCAGGTTCACGCATACGAGCGATCAAACCGTGTGTTCAACTACACGCTGGACCCATGCGGCCCCATGCACATCTCAGTCGGCGACGGCGGGAACCGTGAGAAGATGGCGACGAGCCACGCCGACGAGCCGGGTCACTGCCCGGAACCACTATCCACACCAGACCCCTTCATGGGCGGCTTCTGCGCCTTAAACTTCAGTTCGGGGCCAGCAGCTGGCAGGTTCTGCTGGGACAGGCAGCCGGAATACAGCTCATACAGGGAGAGCAGCTTCGGCCATGGCATTCTTGAGGTACTTGTCACTCTTAAGCCAGCTTCTCATCGTAACTGATGACAAAAATGGATCAATGACTATGAGACACCATTTTGGCAGGTCAAGAACGAGACGCATGCGCTGTGGAGCTGGCACAGGAACCAGGATCTGTACGCCAGCGTTGGGATGAGATTTACATTGTGCGGGTGCCGGATCAGTGCCTGATCAAGTCCAGGAGAGTGGCCTTCAGTTAGTTAAATTACCAAATTAAGTTAGCATGATCATCTCTTGCCGGCTTGTAGTCCAATATGCAGGTTAGTCTCTCTTTTTTTTTTTCTATCTTTTTAACAATGGCTGCACATGTTCTTTTGCCAGCTCTGGACCTCTGGTAAAATAGGCTCTGAACTAGTCTCTTACCATTTATGCTTATACAAAAAGAAAAGAAAAGGATGCAATACTACAAGAGGCAAGCTGTCAAGCTGCTCTTTACCACAGTTTGCTTATAGTCATGTTCAAGCTGAATTACAAGACGCAAGCACAACCATGCTGTACTCGTATACTGTAGTAGATTGTAGCCATGTTCAAGTTGAATAACTAGTAACATTTTGAGGTAATGAAGTGGAATATGATGTTTCGAGAAAAGCAGTTTCATCAGTCTGTTTTTCGTTGCTTTTGCCTCTTCTTGCTGAGAGAGGCAAGGCTAAGGCTGACTTCAACAGGCAATGCAAATGCATAAATACATCTCGTCTGGCCACTGTGCATCACCCAATACATCTCCAACAGAGGAGGCAAACCAGCAGGCACTTTGCCTTTCTATGAGAGAGGTGATCCAAAATTGCAACTTCTCTCTCCTCAGGATGCATTCGCACAGGCGAGCGGCACGTGGGGTTGGGCGTGGGCGAGCGGCACAGGAGGCCATGACGCGACACCACCTCCGCATCCTCGCCGCGGGGGAGGCCATGACGCAACTCGGCTTCATGAAGGCGCCCGTGGAGGTGGAGCCCGTGCCGTCCTCCTCCCCGCCGCGCGCTCCCGCCTCCGCCAGCTTGCGTCGCGCTGCCCGCCTCCACGCGAGCTCCGCTGTCGTCCTCCTCCCCGCCGAGCGCTCCCGCCTCCGCCAGCCCGCGCTGCAACGCGTGAGCTCCCGCCGCCGCCCACCTCCACGCGAGCTCCTGCTGTCGTCCTCCTTCCCGCGATGCGTTCCTGCCTCACGCCGTCGTCACAGGGAGGCCATGACGCGACACCACCTCCGCATCCTCACCGCGGGGGAGGCCATGACGCAACTCGGCTTCATGAAGGCGCCCGTGGAGGTGGAGCCCGTGCCGTCCTCCTTCCCGCCGCGCGCTCCCGCCTCCGCCAGCTCGCGTCGCGCTGCCCGCCTCCACGCGAGCTCCGCTGTCGTCCTCCTCCCCACCGCGCGCTCCCGCCTCCGCCAGCCCGCGCTGCAACGCGTGAGCTCCCGCCGCCGCCCACCTCCACGCGAGCTCCTGCTGTCGTCCTCCTCCCCGCGACGCGCTCCCGCCTCACGCCGTCGTCTTCACCATGCAGCGTGTCGCCGCAAGGATGATGTGAAGCTCGACCCGGTGCTCCCTTTCTTCCTCTGCGTGCTCAGCCGACGAATCGAATCTTTTCGTCAACATGGCTGCCGCGTCGCCGCTTTCGTCGTCGATTCCGCCATCCAGGGCGAGAAGATCCTGGTGTACGAGTACCTGCCCAACAAGAGCCTGGACGCGTTCCTCTTCGACCCAGCGCGGCGCGCGCTGCTGGACTGGCGGACGCGGCTACACGTCATCGAGGGCGTCGTCCGGTGCCTCCTCTACCTGCACCGCGACTCGCGGCTCCGCGTGGTGCACCGCGACCTCAAGGCCTGCAAGATCCTGCTCGACGCGGACATGAGCCCCAAGATCTCCGCGGCGCGGGCAAGCAAGGGAGCGCGGGCCGGAGGCGGCGTCTCGAGCGCGGGGGCCGGATGCGGCGCTTGAACTTCTCCCGTGCTTCTTCTTCCTCGAGTGCGGAGGCCCGGGCGAGCGGGGGCGGCAGTGCGGGGCAAGCTGCGCGCGGCGCGGCGGGGCGAGCGGGGGCGACGGCGCGCTGCGCGGCGCGCGGGAGCGAACTGCCTCTTCCTCTTCTGCCTCATCTGTTGGAGACACCAAGAAAAATGGCCTCATGTGTTTACTGTGCACATGAGCCAAATGGACCTTTGCCTCTCCAAATTGCCTCTTCATTGTTGGAGTCAGTCTAAGAGACAGATCCAAACGCCTATATGCCTGCTCTTGAGTGCAATCGTGCATCTCTTTTTTCAAGAATACGCAGGAGAGCTGCGTATCTTTCTATTAAAAAGAAGATTAGTGTTACATAGTCGATTGCAACGCGCCACGCACCCTTGTGCAATCGTGCATCTCACTTTTGTTTTGAACAGTACATCACCGGCGGCGCATGCATATGGAGGAGATGGGACGTCTGAGTGTAACATCTGCCTAAACCTGGCTAGGCCAGCGCAGACGCTGTGCGGACCCCACTCCAGAGTCAACTTTTTCCTCACTTCGCTTAAAAAGGTTAGCTCAAGGTTGGTGGTGTTGGACAACGCATGGAACATCTATCACGGCTGCGCTGCTCCAGCAAACGGCGGATGATGGTAATTTGTACCTATGGACATCTTGACAGCATTTGGCTCCTGTTATCAGATATTTCATCCATGTTCTGGTTTTTACATCTGAAAGTATTTCCAAATGTAATGTATCAATTTTTTCCCCCAAAGAAAACGTAATGTATAAATCAATGCTCCAAGTTTTTCTTATCAGAATGCATAGTCAAATTGCTGAGTGCTGACAACTACTAGCTATCTTAGCTTATTTGGTTTGAATATTGAACATATCGATTTCGTTGTCACTAAAGTTTCCAAGGACACTGAAAAGAGTTTCCGTGCAGACCATATCGATCATAGTTGCTGACTGAAACTCAAATGTCTGACCCCTGCACTTGCACACCCTCTTGGCAATGTGACCAATGTCTGTTCATTCCCAAACAAAGACCAGAGCGTATTTCGCAGACCACCTCAGCATCCAGAAACTGAATTGGGCAAGTGTGCAGGCCTTTGCTTTGATAAGAAATCACTGTTGCTGCTGGAGGAAGAAATGCTCTGCTTAAGGATGGACTTTGCCCCTGAACTTGCAAACCTGCCTGGCTGTGTTCATGAAGACCGCAGCGTACTTGCGACGTCAGCAGCCGAAAACTGCTGGACACTTGAATCGATAAACATGACCGTGCGGGGCGCAGCAGTTGCTCTGCCACGATATCGCGGACGGGTCCGACGGCCGTAGAGGGCAGAGAGTAGTAATGAGTCGTGCCGCTCTGCTTCAAACACCCACGTCCAAGAGCCAGCCCCTCAGCATCAACGGCGAACCAGCCATGCGGCGCGGCGGTGGCGGTGGCGGTGGCAGTGGCAGTCGCAGTCGCGGGTTACATCACAGCCCGTGCGTAGGTGGAGATGCCGCCCGGCCCGGGTGTCGACGCATTTTTCCACGGCCGGCAAAGCGTATCCACTACCAGTGCCGCAGTGCGGTGATCGGCCATATTAAAAGAGGCAAGTTGTCGAGCTGCCTTTTAAATATGCAAAGGCGTGTTAATTACAAGTGATCATTTAGTATGGCAACTTGGCATGCATGGTATGTATATTCAATGTGTAAAGCAAAAGTTTGATAAGGTGGAGATCCACTACCACAATAATAATGAAAGTGTCATTGGAAAAAGGAGAGAGAGAAAAAAAAATCCTCTGCAAGTTGATGGTTTGTATAATTACATAAGCAGCAGCATGATCCAGCACTGCGAAAGGATTTGTACTTTTAAGCAAAAAAAAAACGTCATTTTGTATTTTTAATCGGTGCAACCAATCAGACACGCAACCACTTCCAAAAACGCTTCCTAAAGCCATTCTCTTCTCCACCCTCTGCCACTGTGTTTTCCCTTCTTCTGCCTGTGTGCGAATTTGTGAGCTGTGAGTGCTCCAAAATGGCTGAGCTGGTGATCGCCAAGCTAGTGGAGCCACTGGTGTCGGCGCTGATGCAAAAAGCGTCCAGCTCCCTCCTGGATCAGTGCAAGGTGATGGAGGGCATGGAGGAGCAGCATGAGAAGCTCAAGCTCTTGCTGCCGTCCATCCTGGGCGTCGTCACCCGTGTTGAGGAGCAAGCAACCAGCAGACCCGATGTCAGACCCTGGCTGCAGAAGCTTAAGACGGCGGCGTATGAGTCGATTGAAGTCTTCGACGAGTTCAAGTATGAGGCCCTCCGTCGTCAAGCCAAGGAGGGGGCGCTACATCAAGCTCGGCATGGATGTAATAAAACTCTTCCCCACTCACAACCGCATCGCGTTCCGTTACAGGATGGGTAACAAGCTCTGCAAGATTGTGCGCGATATTGATGCCCTTGTCAAGCAGATGAATGACTTTGAGTTAAATAACCTGCCACAAGTGCAGCACACTACTCATTCTTTACGCGAGGAAAGCTCCTTCATCCAGGATCCAGATATTGTCAGCAGATCAAGAGACGAAGAGAGGCAAAAGATTGTGAAGATGTTGGTCAATGACCAAGCGAAAAACAAGGAACTCATGGTGATTCCTATCGTTGGAATGGGTGGGTTGGGCAAGACCACCTTAGCACAGCTCATCTTCCACGACCCTCAAGTCAAGAAGCATTTCCAACTACTGAAGTGGGTCTGCGTGTCAGATGATTTTGATGTGTGCAACCTTGCTAATAAGATCTGTGCTGCTGCTGCTGAGAACAACCTGGAGAAGGCACTACAGAACCTCAAGAAAGAAATAAGTGGAAAGAGGTACGCCCCACTTGCTCTATTACGTTCACATGAACAAAACAATTGTTAGCATATAGAAATGTACCAACGACAAGGTTATTTGTATTCTAATAGGTACCTCCTTGTATTGGACGATGTCTGGAATGAGGATGCTGATAAGTGGGGAAAGCTGAAAGCATGTCTTGAACATGGTGATGCTGGTAGTGCCGTATTAATTACAACTCGTGGTAAAAGAGTGTCTCAACTCATGAGTACAGGTACAGATCACGACATTGCAGTTTTGGACAAGAAATATATAAAGGACATTATTGAAAGAAGAGCTTTCAGTTTGCAACAGAGTAAACGAGTTGATCTACTTGACTTGGTTGATGAGATAGCGAACAGATGTCTTGGGTCTCCATTGGCAGCGAAAGCATTGGGAGCTGTACTGTGTAACAGAACAACTGTACAAGAATGGAAGTCAATATCAGAGGGAAGCAGCATATGCAGTGATGAAACTGGAATTTTACCCATACTTAAGCTCAGCTATGATGATTTGCGAGCAGATATGAAGCAATGTTTTGCTTTCTGTGCTGTGTTTCCAAAGGATTACAAGATTGATGTGGACATGCTTATTCAACTATGGATGGCTATTGGCTTTATTTCAGAGCAAGATGAAGGTAAACGGATTTTCAAGGCGATGGTTTCAAGGTCTTTCTTCCAGGATGTGAAGGAAATCAAGGTTGATGAAGAAGAAAGAATGGAAGGGTATCCCTCAAGAACTATATGCAAGATTCATGACCTCATGCATGATGTTGCATTGTCTGTTATGGAAAGAGAGTGTGTTGCTATAACAAAAAAAGAAGAATCAAGTTCAATTAGTGGATTGCTGACAAATACAGCTCGCCATATGCTTTTTACTTCTTCAAAAGCAGTGGCTATCTTGAATCGTTCCATGAAGGAAATTTCTCCCAATATTCAAACATTACTGTGTGTTAAAGCTTGGGATGAAGATTTGCAGCATGTGTCAAAATACAGTTCTTTGCGAGCACTGAAACTTCGTGTTCCCAATTTCCCCATGCAACCAATGCATCTACATCACCTAAGATATCTTGATCTGTCCAATAGTAGTATTGAAGCACTTCCTGAAGATATAATCATCTTATATAACCTTCAAACATTGAACCTTTCTGGCTGCGACAAGCTAGTTCGACTTCCTAAGCACATGAGCTACATGAGTGCCCTCCGTCACCTCTACATTTGTGGATGTGATAATTTGAAGTGCATGCCTGTAGAGCTTGGACAACTCACCGCTCTTCAGACACTCACAAATTTTGTTGCGGGTGTTGGATCTGATTGCAGTGACCTTGGAGAGTTACGAAATTTAAACATTGGTGGTTCCCTTGTGCTAAATCAGCTCGAAAATGTGACAGAAGCAGCTGCAAAAGGGGCTAATCTTGGAGATAAGAAAGAACTCAGAGAATTATCATTAATTTGGACAAGTAGTGAGGCTGATGAACCGCATTCTCCTCATAAGGTGCTGGAAGGTCTCAAGTCTCCTGATGGGCTGCGGGCTCTAAGCATATATTCCTACCAAGGCACCACTTTCCCTACATGGATGGGTATGCTGCAAAACATGGTTGAGCTTTGTCTTTATGGTTGTAATGAGTGTGAGAAGCTTCCTCCATTGTGCAAAGTTCCAGCGCTACAAGTTCTTCGTCTGCGCAGATTGAAAAAGTTAAAATGCTTGTACAGTTCTGGTAGTACATCATTCACATTTCCCAAACTAAAGGATCTTACACTGACCAATTTGGAGAATTTTGAGGTGTGGTGCGAAATCAATTGGGAATGCGAAAAGGAGATGATATTTCCTGACCTTGAGAAGTTAATCATTGCATGGTGTCCAAAGTTGATCGCATTACCAGACGCGGCTCTGGCCACAGAGTCATGTGGTCGAGACAGTTCCATGGCACAGACGGCATTTCCATCATTGAAAATTCTCCAATTGATAGATTTAGAAACCTTTCAAAGATGGGAGGCAGTAGAGGCCACTCAAGGAAGGCATATATCATTTCCTCAGCTTGAAGAATTAACAGTTTGGGGATGCCCAAAGCTGGTAGCACTACCAGAAGCACCATTGCTTGGAGAACCGTATGGTCAAGCTAACACAGTGGGACGTTCATCATTTCCAGCATTGAAGGTATTAAAATTGAAACAGTTAGAGACATTTCAAAGATGGGAGGCAGTAGAGGCCAGTCAAGGAAGGCATATATCATTTCCTCAGCTTGAAGAATTAACAGTTTCGGGATGCCCAAAGCTGGTAGCACTACCAGAAGCACCATTGCTTGGAGAACCGCATGGCCAAGCTAATACAGTGGGACG
Organism: Eragrostis nindensis; assembly: GCA_012490785.1. Classification (NCBI taxonomy): domain Eukaryota; kingdom Viridiplantae; phylum Streptophyta; class Magnoliopsida; order Poales; family Poaceae; genus Eragrostis; species Eragrostis nindensis. Next base: position 2,236,675 of record JAAXCT010000035.1, on the reverse strand, counting down.
GTCATCATTTCCAGCATTGAAGGTATTAAAATTGGAACAGTTAGAGGCATTTCAAAGATGGGAGGCAGTGGACACAACTCAAGAAAGGCAGATAATATTTCCACGTCTCGAAGAGTTGGTGATCCGTAACTGCGGGGAACTGACAGCATTACCGGCGGTTGCACTTCTGGAAGCATCTGCTGGACATGACGATACAACGGCGCAGTCAGCATTTCCAGAATTGAAGAGGCTTAGGTTAGATCTTTTAATGAGTTTCAAGAGCTGGGGAGTGACGGAAGGAACTTCTAGCGAGAGACCATCCTTCCCAAGCTTGAGGGAGCTGAGATATTTGGATGCCCAGAGTTGACAAGTCTACCAGAGGCACCAAAGCTCAATAAATTAGAAATAATGTGTGGAGTCAACCTGCAAGTAGCCTTGGAGATTCACAGGTTCCTTCATTCACTGTCCAAACTGGATTTATCCGTCAAAGAGGCGGAAGCAACTTTCCCATCGGATGAGGACAGTACGTTTGAGCGGATGCATGGCATGGAGAAGTGCGATCATGAATCCCCTCTGGAGGTTATGAGTCTAAGCAGGTGCAACTTGTTCTTCTGGTCAAGTGCATTAGCGCTATGGACTGCTTTCGTACAGATTCGAGACTTGAGAATCTACGATTGTAGTATGCTTGTGTGCTGGCCGGAGAAAGAGTTCGAGCGCCTGGTATCCTTGAGAAAGCTCGATATTCGGCTGTGCCGGAATCTGGTTGGACACGCAAGAGCTCCTGATGACCAACCGACATCGGAAAGGATCCAACTTTTGCCTCATCTCGAGTCTCTACAAATACAGCATTGTGACAGTCTGGTAGAGCTCTTCAACTTGCCCCCGTCTCTCAAGAGGATGGTGGTCGGATGGTGCCCCAAGCTTGGGAAGCTACAGCACCGTGCAACATTCTTGAATCACGGGCGCCCTAGCAGTGACGTCGTGGCATCCACAGCTGTACAGGAGCCGTCTTCGTCGGCCACGGATCATCACTTTCTTCCTCCATGCCTTGAGGAGCTAGCTATATTTAGGTGTGGCTGCCTCACAGAAGTTGGTAATCTCCCCCCGACCCTGAGGGAACTAGACATTGAAGACTGCCAAAATATACAGCTCCTATCTGGCCGGCTGGACTTGGGGGGTCCGCTATCACTGGAACGCCTGTAGGTCTCCGACTGCGAAAGCCTGGCATCTTTGCCCGATGGGCCACAAGCATACTCATCTCTTCGTGAGCTTCGAATTACAAACTGCCCTAGGTTAAAGTCACTTCCTTCGTCCCTGCAGCGGCGACTGCCCCACCTCGAGGATAAAAAATTAGATGCTCGCTACGAAGGTACCCAAATTTCGTCAACAAATGCATAAAGATATGTTTATATACGTTATTCTCGTACTAGTATTTCACTTCCTAGACTAAAAGGGTATATGGGTTGCCTTCTGTTACTATCATTCACATTTTTCGTGTTCCATTGTTTAAAAAATAAGACAAGAAATACATGTATGGCTGTATATTCGGTGATCAAAGAGTAACTCGTGTGGTATTTTTTTTTTCTGCTTTGATCCCTACATAATGGTTTGACGATAAAAGACTTCTATTGTACACCCAAATAAATGTTCAGCGCTCATGATACTATCTTATGTGTACGTATCAATGATATCATAACCATAGTATCGAAAATAACATTAAGAGAGGGTAGCCTAGTATTTCTCTATGTATGTAAAAATGTTATTTCACTGTACTTGAATTCATTTTTCCCCTTTTGCAGCTCGGTCCACATTTCCGTGTACTGCTTGTTTGGGTGGGACCCAATAGGTCGGATGCTGAACCCTTCTCGCCGTTGCATCGCGCGCCGTCCCCCCACCAGCTGAGGGCCTCTTCCCGCCCCTGGCTCAGCAAAGAGCGTCGAGTCGGCGCCGTACGGATGAAGATATGGGCTTCCCTCACAGACACCGGTTGCCATCCCCTCCCCGCTCGCTCTGTCGTTGGCCGCGGCGCGACGCGAGGGCGCGGAGCGCCGGTGGCGTGCTACTCCAGCAATTGGCGGAGAAGGTAACTTTCCCATTTTCAAGTCTTATTACATCTTGACATGATCATTGGGTTCCTGTTATCAGATTTTCAGCCATGCTCCAGTTTTCTTTTCAGAATGCAGTCACATTGCTGACAATTTCAACATTTGCTATCTTGGATTATTTTGGTTTCAATATTGAAAACATCGATTCAATTTTAACTAAAAAAGGTTCCATGTAGATCATATCAATCATAATGTTGGGTCCAGGACTAGGTTAAATGTAGTTTACTAGTACTTACTTCAAATAATACATCAGATTTTCAGAGAGATGCTCCAGTTTTTCTTTTCGGAATGCATGATCACATTGCTGACAACTTAGCATTTGCTGTCTTGGATTATTTTGGTCTCATTTTCACTAAAATTTTCCAAAAACACAAAAAACAGTTCCTTGTAGAGCATATATCAGTCATAATGTTGGGGCCATGGTTAAATGTAGTTTACTAGCGGACAAGTACTTCAAATAATGTGTCGATTTGGTTGGACCAGGTCTGTCAGTTATCTATCTCTCAGCTGAGTACTCCCTCTAGGTTTATTTCCTGTCGTTAGTACAAGCTATTTAGTACAAATTCGTCCATCTTCCCGCTATCTAAAAAGTACAAATTTGTATATGCGGCTTGTCCTACGACAAGAATAAAAACACAGAGGTAGTGGCGCGTTTATTCCAGTGCGATATTTCCTCTGTCTCAGCTGATCATGGTGCTCATGAAAGTTTTGTTTAGTTAACTACAATGAGGTTCGCCGCTGATCATGTTGGCTGGTTGAATGCATCAGGAGTTTCCTAACCTCCTATGAATGTGACCTCAGCTACTAAGTTCTAAATGCAAATATATATCTCATGTGATGACGCCGAGTGCTACACCTTAGCAGTGGCTGAAGTGCTTGCTAGTTTGAACACCGAGATTGTCTCATCACGGCTTTGCTTCATGTAACTTAGATCACCCAATCATGTAAACTAATTTTATCATGGGGTGTTTTCTCCCCATAGGGTAAATAGCCAGACGACGTCGTGTTGCATACATGATGAAAAACAAGGGCTAGTCTTGTCCTTACATAATTCAATCCTCTCAACTTCAAAGTCTAAACAACATTTTGATACGATAAAAGGAGAACATATTTCGTAGTACCATTTTATCATAATTAGAGAACTTCACAAAACTGTATGGAACTTTCATATTATCTCTCTCTTTTGAAACGGGCCTTGCCCCTTTCCATTACCGAAATAACAGAAAACAGAGTATATAGTTTACAGCACTAGAAGGGATCATATTAACACTCTGGCCATGTTCCTTGCAATTACTAAAAGTGACTTCTTTTTTAACATTTAACATACTGCCCAACCTATTTGCCATTCTATGTCCTGATTTATGATTGGATCAACCACGCTGACTTCTAACTGCAACACGTCCCAATGTGACGTGCGAGTTTTGTCACTACGATGCCCACATGCCAGCTAATCGACTTCTTATATATTTCACCAAATTTCAATGAAATTTGAAGGCTGACTGACACATCTTCTTTTATCTTGCAGGATTCATTGACCGTCGCCTCCGTCTTCGTCTTCTTACCTGGCGGCTCGAAAGATGGTTTGTCATAGGACACCTGTTTTTAATCTGTAACAGCATGGCAATGGTTCAGAAGGCCTAAACCAAATGAACCAAATAGGACGCCTGTTTTGTCATAGGACGCCTCGTGGTAATAGCACAGCCCAATGAACCAAATCCCTGATCAGGCAGTCATGCAATCTCAAAAGATTTTTGGAGTTATGAAACCACTGTTTCTTGGACAGGTCAAGGGGCATCATGTTGTACTTGTACTTTACAAAACATATTGCGCCGCCACCATCTGAGGGCCTCTTTCCGCCCCCGGCTCAGCCAAGAGCGTCGAGTCGGCGCCGTACGGATGAAGATATGGGCTTCCCCCACAGACGCCGGTTGCTATCCCCTCCCCGCTCGCTCCGGCAGCCTCCCTTTTCACTTCGTCGTTGGCCGCGGCGCGAGGGCGCCGGTGGCGTGTTGCTCCTGCAATTGGCGGAGAAGGTAACTTTCCCATTTTCAAGTCTTATTACATCTTGACATGATCATTGGGTTCCTGTTATCAGATTTTCAGCCATGCTCCAGTTTTCTTCTCAGAATGCATAGTCACATTGCTGACAATTTCAACATTTGCTAGCTTGGATTATTTTGGTTTCGATATTGAAAACATCGATTCAATCTTAACTAAAATTTTACAACAACACGAAAACAGGGTTCCATGTAGATCATATCAATCATAATGTTGGGTCCAGGATTAGGTTAAATCTAGTTTACTAGTACTTCAAATAATATATCAGATTTTCAGACAGATGCTCCAGTTTTTCTTTTCGGAATGCATGATCACATTGCTGACAACTTAGCATTTGCTGTCTTGGATTATTTTGGTTTCATTTTCACTAAAAGTTTCCAAAAACACAAAAAACAGTTCCTTGTAGAGCATATATCAATCATAATGTTGGGGCCTTGGTTAAATGTAGTTTACTAGCGGACAAGTACTTCAAATAATGTGTCGAATTGGTTGGACCAGGTCTGTCAGTTATCTATCTCTCAGCTGAGTACTCCCTCTAGGTTTATTTCCTGTCGTTAATACAAGCTATTTAGTACAAATTCGTCCATCTTCCCGCTATCTAAAAAGTACAAATTTGTATATGCGGCTTGTCCTACGACAAGAATAAAAACACAGACGTAGTGGCGCGTTTGTTCCAGTGCGATATTTCCTCTGTCTCAGCTGATCATGGCGCTCATGAAAGTTTTGTTTTAGTTAACTACATTGAGGTTCAACGCTGATCATGTTGGCTGGTTGAATGCATCAGGAATTTCCTAACCTCCTATGAATGTGACCTCAGCTACTAAGTTCTAATTAATACAAATATATTTCTCATCTACTGACGCCGACCGCTACACCTTAGCAGTGGCTGAAGTGCTTGCTAGTTTGAACACCGAGATTGTCTCATCAAGGCTTTGCTTGATGTAGCTTAGATCACCCAATCATGTAATCTAATTTTATCATGGGGTGTTTTCTCCTCATAGGGAAAATTGCCAGTCGATGCCGTGTTGTATACATGATGAAAAACACGGGCCAGTCTTGTCCTTGATATAATTCGGTCCTCTCAACTTCAAAGTCAAACAACATTTTGATAAGATAAAAAGAGAACAAATTTCATAGTACCATTTTGCCATATTTCCAATCAATTAGAGAACTGCACAAACTGTATGGAACTTTCATAGTATCTCTCTCTTTCGAAACGGGACTTGCCCCTGTCCATTATCGAAATAACAGAAAGCAGAGTATATAGTAGTTTACAGCACTAGAAGGGATCATATTAACACTCTGGCCATGTTCCTTACAATTACTAACAGTGACTTCCTTTTTAACATTTAACATACTGACCAACCTATTTGCCATTCCATGTCCTGATTTATGATTGGATCAACCACGCTGGCTAACTGCAACACGTCCTTATGTGACGTGCTAGTTTTGTCACTACGCCGCCCACATGCCAGCTAATCGATTTCCTATATACTCCATTTCACCAAATTTCATTGAAATTCGAAGGCTGACCAACACATCTTCTTTATTCTTGCAGGATTCATTGACCGTCGCCTTCGTCTTCTTGCCTGGCGGCTCGAAAGACGCTTTGTCATAGGACACCTGCTTTTAATCTGTAACAGCATGGCAATGGTTCAGTAGGCAATTGCCTCGTGGTAATAGCACAGCCCAATGAACCAAATCCCTGATCAGGCAGTCATGCAATACCAAAAGATTTTTGGAGTTATGAAACCACTGTTTCTTCGACAGGTCAAGGGGCATCATGTTGTGCTTGTAGTAAATGTAGACTTTACAAAACATATATTGCATACTGGAAGACCTTGTCAATGTATTACGCATTTACGAACACGTGCAGTAAATTGAAGAACTACTTAATCTCTAGCATGCGCAATTGCATGAGCAACTCGATATATTTAAAATTGGTTCTGAAGCTATTGTTTTTTTTCGTGGGTCAAGGGCCGTCATGTTGTATTGTTGGGCTTATATTACATTAATCTGCAGTAACTAGTAGAGATGAATTTTATATAACGTTGAATCAGTTTCTAGCTTCATTGTTTACCTGAAGTGGTACTGCACTTGACTGCTTACTCCAGCAGAGCAACTGAGCAAAAGGGACTTGGGTAGGTAGGTTAAGACAAGTCCTGCTGCAACGTTGGGAGCATGACTGGCCGTTGTTGGGCTTCAAAATACATTTCTAGCCCATCCCACTAAATTATTGCAAGCCCATTGTGGGTTATCGCCACCACCTTCTTCTCCCTCCCGCTGCTAATCTGACATGCTGCTGTGCTGGTGTTCCCTCCTCCGTCTTGCAAGCCTTCTCGCGGCCGCTGTTGGTTGGGGAGGCCGGGGTCCTTTCCGCCGGCGTTCTCCCCGGGAAGGCTCCTAGCTCCAGTCCTTGTTCAGCCCATGGCTCATGGTCTTGTCTGTTGCAGCCCTCCCGCCTCTCTCTCTCACCGCCGGCGTCAATGGGTACCCCTCCTCACCCGCTCACCCTTTTTTCTTTTTCCCTCCTTTCCATTCTAAATCCAGCTCTGCGCATGTCCCGCTTCGTCATGTGATTTTATCTTAGGAAATACTAGTTCACCTTAGAACCCCGTGTGGTCCTCTGGATTAACAGTTTCAACCGGTTTATCTGTGGTGGTCTCAACAGTTTCAGTACAGTTAAGTTAAGCGCGCACTCCGTTTGACGTACTGAATCCTTGAGCGCGTTTGGTGCCCTTGTTGGGAGGATTGGTAATTCTTGGTGGAGTGGGTATGTCTTGGAACGATGCTTGCCTCATGTAGTGTTAGAGTGCTCGCAAGCTGCTTGTCGAATTGCTTTGTTACTCTTTTGGATTATGAACCAGCAAAAACTACGAATTCGATGATTTAGTGTGCTATGTTAGAATTTTTATTATGACGCGGAAAGGTAATGAGGACTTCGAGTTTAGAATGTGGCCCCAAAGTAGGCCAACATCTTCAGGTTTGTCTCCTGAATTTGCGATTGCCGCTTCAATCTTATTGAATGCTATGTTCATGTGCCATCTGCCAAATACGTTTACAGAGCTCCTTTTGTTCACTCTCACTTGATTATCATACTGCATGTGCTCATACTAATTCTCCTTGCTTGTATCAAAACTTGTTCGAATACCTTGATTAAATGAACACCTATCTTTGACTATTGATGAAGTAACTGCATGTACAATTTACTATGTTCTGTGTGATAATCCAAAGGTTCCTGTCTCATAGGAATCACCCAGAAGGCATGCTGTTGTACAATGTGACACCTCATTAAGCACGCCAACAATATCTGAAACTGCTAGCGTTCACTGTGGTACTGTCCCTCTTGTTCAGGCACTGCAATCAGCTGGTAGTCAAGATGTTTCCTGCTTTCACTTCCCAGGACACAACAGAGGAAAAGCTGCTCCATCCTCGTTATCAAAACTCATTGGCTCATGTGCATTTTTGCATGACCTACCCGAGCTACCTGAGCTTGATGATCTCTTCAGCCCAAAAGGTGTGATTTTAGATGCTCAGAAGCTAGCAGCTGAACTATTTGGATCATCTAAAACTTGGTTCCTGGTTAATGGAACCACCTGTGGAATTCAAGCCTCAGTGATGGCTACCTGTTCTCCTGGTGACTACCTCATTGTGCCGAGAAACTGCCACATTTCAGTCATCTCTGCACTGGTTTTGTCAGACGCAGTACCCAAGTATATAATACCAGAATACAACTCAGGATGGGACATAGCTGGTGGCATGACCCCATTGCAGGTGGATAAAGCAGTAAAAGAGCTGGAGGAGGATGGAAAGAGGGTAGGAGCTGTTCTTGTTACTTCGCCAACGTACCATGGTGTATGCACCGATGTACAAGGTATTGTCAGTGTTTGTCAGCCACGAGGCATTCCGGTTATTGTTGATGAAGCACATGGTGCACATTTTAGGTTCCATGAAAGTTTGCCGAGCACTGCAATTGAGCAAGGTGCGGACCTGGCCGTGCAATCCACACACAAGGTCCTGTGCTCCCTTACACAATCATCAATGCTTCACATGGCTGGAGATCTTGTGGATGTAGATAAAGTCAGCCAGTGCCTCCAGTTCCTGCAGAGCTCAAGCCCGAGTTACCTCCTATTGTCGTCGTTGGATGCTGCAAGAGCTCAATTGAGCGAAAATCCAAACATATTTGATGAACCGTTAGCTATTGCTTCAAAAACGACAGACCAGCTGAGGCTGATCCCGGGAATATCTGTTCTGGACTTGCAATGTTTTTCTTCTGATTTCCCTGCTATTGATCCATTGCGTATCACACTCAGTGCCTCAGATCTTCGTTTATCAGGATACGAAGCCGATGACATGTTATATGAAGATCATCAAATCGTATCTGAACTTGTTGGCACACGAGCAGTGACATTTGCAGTCAACTCGGGCACCAGATTGCAAGATGTTAAGAAGCTTCTTAAGTGTGTAGGGCATCTGTCAGAAAAATATTTCTTCGCCAATAGCTCCAAACATATAAAGGAAAATTGGGTGTCTAGCCCTTTAGAGAATATTTCTGTGCATCTGACTCCATGAGAGGCCTTCTTTACAAAGAAGAGGAGAATGAGCATTGAGGATAGTCTTGGTGAAATTTGTGGAGAGCTAATCTGCCCTTACCCCCCAGGTACCCAGTGCTGATCCCTGGCGAGGTAGTGACTCAGGATTCACTGTCTTACCTGATGAATGTCAGATACCAGGGCGTCACAACCAGTGGAGCAGCTGATGGTGAGCTCAATTCCATTCTTGTTTGCAAGTTGTGATGATTGTCATTGTTTCAAGAGACTAATGCAGTTCGATCGAAAATAGGCTAAAACAGAGATATGGTGAGAGATGAGAATTATAGTACAGACCCAGTCCAAAGAATTGTTGGCTTTCTGTTTGTCGGATCTGAGCAACAGTCATGTAAAACAAATGTCTGTCCACTTGGCCAAATAATTAGATCGCATTTCGTCTTATGAGAAGAAAGTGTTGTCAAGCTGCAACATCATGCCAAAGTTTGAATAGGGTCCGTGGCATGTGTTCTCTTGTGAGTGTGAAATGAAGCATGAACTGCTGACGAGGCAAGCTTTTCATCTGAAGTTCCTTGGAATGTAATGGTTCCTTTCTTTTTCTGCATGTTTCTTTAAGAAACTAATAAGTTAGCCTATAAGTAACAGTTGCTCTTTGTTCCTTCTCTTTTCAGCTTGCCACTCTGGTTCTCTTCAGAATGGAAGGCTCAATCTGAACTGACCGTGAAGGTCAAGAACCAGATACAAGTTGTGCACCTTCATGGTTCTCAGGGGAGCATGTTGCAAGACTGCCTGCTCGAATATGTTGCAAGGCTACCTGCTCAAGCAAGTACTCTCTAGCTGCTCTTCTAAGCTTATCCATCAACCCAATAATTCACGAATATTCCACAACTTGTGCAAAAATATAGGCATAAAATTTGTAGTTCAAGTACACCTGCTCTATACAAGAAGCTTACGGACTAAGACCACCCAAACCTGGAACTTGAAACAGGACATAATAATAGCTTACGGATTTATTTGGTTTCCGAGAATTATTTAAAAGCTTCATGCCCTATACATAGCTATCAGCAACCATGAAGTAATGTGATGATGATACTGATGCAGTTAGGTTCGTCACGGGCTGGCCTTGTGCCATAACAAAGCTCACCATAATCAATAAGGACTTGAGAACTAACCCTCTGCGCCCACTAGTATGTTGTTTGTTTCCTTCCCAGTTAATTATGCTCATAAAAAACAAAATTGGACTTGGCAATCTCACTTAATCCAATCCTCCTGTGATAAACCACCAAACAGGTACGTGTACGGGGCGCCTTGATATTCCTACTACGAAACAGTACATGCTAACAGGTGGGGCCATGGCCCTCTTGATTAGGCACAAGCCAGACAAATGAAATGGTTTTTGGTCGGATGCTTCTGGCAGGCTACAGCTTTACTTTCAATTGTTTTTTTAAGCATGTCTATTACTAGTACAACTGAAGAATCTTCTTTTTCAAGATATTAGAAGCATCGGATCCCGAAATCTTAAAAAAAAAATAGTACCAAACTGCCTATTGCATACAATTAATTGTTCCTTAGGTATTACTAGTACTTGTCAACTAGTAGTGCTCCTATCAGGGATAACAACGATTCAGCGGGCATCATCACATCGAAAACCTGTTAATTGTATCTGATTAAGAACCTCTGCCGTGTGCAAATTTGTCCAGAACCTAAATTTGGAATAAATTAAATAGCTAAACAAAAGCTGCATCTTTACTTATCGGTGATTGGTGAGAGTAATTCATTCTTGAGGAGACTATCGTGCCAAAGCTGCCAGGTGACCATGTATCAGAAATTCAGAAATTTCGATTTGAAATGAATCAAATGATTTTAACTGCTGCTGAGTTATCATTACCTCTCGATTCGGCAAATGCAATTCATTTAGTTTTCGAAAAAAGGAACAAATATGGTTAATGATTAATTATCTTCATTCAAAAACTGATGAAACGGTTTCAGAACTCAAGTTTGGACACTTGTTACAGATTATTGCCAGGAGGGTTAATGTCTCCAATATTTCTATTCATTGGCGATGATAAAAGCTGATTGCAAATCACATGGTGGTCTACTGCCATTGTCATTTTCTTGACGTGATGAGCAACCAAAAAAAATCAAAAGTGGGACTGCATTACCCTTCGCCATCACCATGTACGTGTGCGTGTGTATCGGTGGTCACCTTTATCTAGAACGATTTAATTTGTTGATACGTGTACCGGCCTTGGTTAATTAACCCGTCCTATTAATGATTCAAATCACTATTATCAGGGTGCAGTACACAGACAGTATGCGTGTACGCATGATCGCACTAATTAAAGTTGTTCGGCCAGCAATTGTACTCGAATGCAAGATTTTTAATGAATTATGCTTGGCTTGTTTGCTTGTAGCAATTTATTCTTACCATCACTACTACAACACTGCTAGCATGTACAGCTATGAGCAGTTTTTTCGTTGAGAAAAAAAAAATCCCATAGCGAGCATAGTAAGAATAGTTACTCAATTCCTCTGCTCGATCACATGCATAGCTATAAGCAATTTTTTCTTTTAAAAAAAATAAACTCATAGCTCACATACATAAACAGATGCTACCAAGCAGTCAAGCACCACCAATGTCAGATGGAGGGACGAAAAACTCTCGCAATCTATACACGTTCGCATGCATATATACACAAACATGCTTTCTTTCCTCTGATGCTCACCAAAAGAAGAATTGAAAATGAATGACAGAGGGTTTTAACGGCAGCAGCAGTAGTAATTACCAAACACATGGAAACATAATTCAGTGCAAATCAACGTCACCCATGCATGTTAATCGATCAATGTGTTTAACTACTACCACCACCACAAGCAGACAATCAGCTGGGCTTGGTTCCAAGTGCTGCAGGCAAGCTCAAGCATGCGCGGCCTGATCCATGGCCACCTCGAGCTGCCTGAAGGAGAGGGAGGACGGCAGGGAGAAGGCGTTCACCATGCCCATGGCGCCGAGATTGTTGAGCCCGCCGTGTCCGTCCCACCCGATGTGCCCCACGTGCTGCACGTCCGTCGGGTACCCGATCACCATCTCTTGCTCCTCCTCCTCCTCGTCGTCCTCGCCGTCGTTCGCCGTGAATATCTGCGACAGGCTCTGCTTGATCCCCTTCATGAGCTTCTGTACCCCGGCAGGGACGATCCCCGGCGACGCCGGCGTTGCGGTTGGTTTCTCCTTCGTGGCCTCGCCGCCACCTTCCTCTAAGCCTTCTGAGATTGAACGGTTTTATTGTGTCAATAAACATGAGCAGAATTGAAGCTGATGAGCTTATTGATCATGGTGCTTTGCTTGTGATCAAGAAGTTACTTCGCGCCGTGGTCGTGGTGGCGGTGGCAGAGGGGGAGGGGTCGCTCTGCGTCTTCTTCTCGTTCGGGTCGGCGACGGCGACGGAGGACTGCGACATGCAGCCGATGGAGAAGGGGAAGACGCCGGAGCCTCGTCGTTCCTTCATTGGAGGCAGAGGTGGCTGATGGATGCAACAAGCAAGGGAACTATGGAGAAAGGAGAACAGAGAGTGGTGGTTATGTATGTAGCAGGGGAGGGTGAAGAGAAAGACAAGAAGCTAGGCGAGGCTCACACACGGACACTACTGCACAATTGTCCGGCCTCTCTTTCTTGTTTATATTGCTGGAGTTGGCCGTCTGGGCTGTGCTTGTGTTTTTTGGCTTTGCTAGCAAGAATGCATGATTGACAGTTTATATTGAGAGAGGACCCAATAGGACGAAAAATATAGGGAAAGGCAACGTTTGGTGGGAGAGCAAGACACAAATTAAGTGATATACTAGCTACTGCTATGAAATGTAGACAGAGAGTTGGCATGATATGATATCCTCAATCTGGGATCCCGAGATTATCTGTGTACTTGGCAATACTAATTATTATTATTGCTGCCTGCCGGGATATGATGATATGAACATGCCCTCATCTGATCTGCATCATGAATTCTTCAGTGTTCGACACAACAGAGCATCATTCCTGTCGACGGTACGAAGCTGAAGTAAGGACAAGGCACTTGTTGTTGTTGACCGTTTCCAGATGGAGTAAGAATGGATTTGCTTAATGCGTCAACTGATTAAATTCGTGGCCGGCCGGTTTGACCGACCGACAGAAGAAGCGATATGGTTGCGTTAGGTCAGGCGCCATCATTTGCTATTCCCTTTTTGGTTTCTGCGTCTGCCTTTCTTCAATCACCCTGTGGTGCCTTGCTTACTTCTGGAAACGTATTTACTTTTCAAGGGATTCTATTATGATTTTTTTATTGACAAACTGGGTATTCATGCCTTGGTTCTGTTTATTCCTGCTTTGATCGATGTGTCGTATGCATATGCTTTCAGTCACGATCGACATGAACACTCGGCGTCCATGTTGATAGTATCGTCTTAATCATTCAGATCACATCGTGTAGTGATGTCCACGTACAGTGATACTCCACACTGCGGTAAGTCACCAGTAAGACGTAGCAGGTGTTGAAATTACCATAAAGTTGTGAGTCATCTGCTGTAGAGTCAATTCCATAATCTTTCACGCTTCAGCTAGTTTCATTGCTTTCAAAAAGATTTGGTTGAGGTTGAATAGTCTCTTCTCTCCAACAACCTGCTTTTTCCAATCCCATTTGGTATGTAGTATAAGAAAAAAGAAGCTAATTAAGAGAGCAAGAAAGGGATCGTTCGCATTACTATAGCAAAATCTGATTGGGCCACGCAAACCTATCGATCAAGGAAATAAAAGTAGTATAAAAATGTGCACGCGCATGAAACCCTTTTCCTTTTGATCTCCGGTTTCATATTTTTGTAGATTCGGGTGAGGTTCGTGCGTGATCCATCCAACCACCTGCTTACAATTTGACATAAGAAAATCAAAGCGAAGGTACGCGAAAGAGCTTGTTCGCATGTACTTAAACCGAATCTAATTCGTCTGAACTATCAAGGAAACTAAATGAACTAGAAAAATGCCCGCATGCATGGACCCCAGTTATTTGTTCTTCAATTTTCCGCCCTTGTTATTCTCACTTGCCTTTGGGACCAAGCCAAGACGGCCGGCCATTTGGAGTAGTACTAGTACTGTGTCTGTAACCGTGCGTGCAGGGCAAAAGCTATCACACTCTCATGTACGTTTCCACTGAAGTGGAGCCGTGCACGCCGCAGGTTCGCTTCACTTGACACCTGCAGCTCGCTATAGCTCATGGCGTTGCTTGCATCAGTTTGCATGTGGATGCTGAAACGGAATTGCAGCGGCGCATGTGTTGCTGCAGGTGCAGGCATGGTTGCAGGAACCAACCGCTTCCAATTCCGGGAAGGGGAGAGATATGTGGAGTGGTGTGCAAGCGATTCTGCAGGAAAAGCTAGCCAGGCAGGGAGGGGGAGGCCGCGGGAGCTGAGCTGAAGACGAAAGGAAAGGAAAGGATGGTTGGTGGTGGCGGTTGGTGCGGTGACCACGTCGACAGTGATCCGCCACAGGGATGCCGACGCCGACGCACACACTGCCGCAAGTGCGTATTAATTCGCTCCCTGCAGGTTCATACAAATACACTGCTGGTGATCGATGGATGGATCATCCATGATCTCGGCGCTAAATATATAAATAAATCATGTTTAGTAGTGGAGCTAACACTGATGGATATCATGCACCGTTGGAGATGGAGAGTGTTAGATTAATAAATTTTTATCCGCTAGCTAAGCTACTGAAAGTGCAAGCAAAAGTAGGCATACCATACGCATGGTACATGTGGGTCAATTTGCAAATATACTACTCCAGTACAGATAATTGTAGAAGCAGCACCTGATCAAGACAGTGAAATCGGTGGTTAGGATCCGATTCACCTGGATCTGCTGCGGTCTCAAAAGGTAAGAACTGAAACCTTGGAGGTAGTAGCAGGTAGTAATAAATTGGTTGATATGCATACTCTGTTTTGGGCGCCTGCAAAGGAGATGATCATGCAGAGATGGACATACTACTGAACTGATCACGCGGTGATGCAGAATGGTCCGAGTTGTTGGCTTGCTATCGAGAGCTAGCCGACGAGGTAACCAACCAACAACAACAAACGCGGCTGTGGGATCACGAGCGAGCGTTTCGTCCACATCGGCTGTTGCCGGCGTCGGCAGTACGTACGATGGAAGGACAGGGCTCAACGGCCAAGTGGGGGGCATCCCGCCATTTGCCTGGAACCTTCCTTCTGCAGTTCCTCCTGATCGGGCTCGGGCTATCTTGCAAAAATCGGGCTCAGCCCAACTTGGGTTGCGATCCAGTTCCTCCTGATCGCTATCCGGCCCACCCATCATATCCTTTCAAATCTCGTTTGCCCTGCGATGTTGCACTTCCTGACTAGTAAGTACTTCCTCCACTTGTCACTGCTACTGTAGCTATTTTGACCGCACAGTTACCATCATGCAGCACGGACGGTCATCGCTACAGGAAAATCTAGTGACAAGTCGGTACATCCTCATCAGCCACCCGCCGGCTGCCGGCACTGGCCATGTTGCGCATATGGCACTCCGGGTTGCAGTCCCTGTCAAGCTCGTGCCACTATCATTCTCATACCTTTCGTTTGCAATCCCTGTACTAAAAGGTTATGAACCAGCCTTAGACAAGTCATTAGCCACCCTTTCGTTATATAAAAAGAACACAACCTCCAAAATTGCCGATCACTAGCTGATCGCAACGAACAAAATCTGACTAGATCGTACTACGGTGTAAAGGTAGTGTTCAAATGCACCGTGTTTAATCACATCATACGATTCCTTGCGAACAATGACTGACGCCAAACGAATGTTGACCGAATTATTCATGGCAAGGGGCATCGGGACTTGTCTTGACGAACGCTTCACCTTTGGTCAAAAGGAAATGTTTTGCAAGATGTTTCTAGGGCATTTGCGTTGCAACCCCCAGCGATAAAGCCAGTGAGCAGTGACAGGCTAGACCAAAGCTAGATCAATTCATATCTTTAACAAAAGAAAATCGAGGACAGAAATAACTGGGACTCTGGAATAAGCCATTGAAGAACATATTTACCGTCCAGCTCTGATGCACACCGTTTTCAACCCATTACTGCACAGTAACATCCAAGTTGCTGAATATATTATCTCAAAAAAGGGGAAAGCTATAACGTATGCTGGAGCAGAGCTCAAGTACGGCAAATATCTGAACAACAAACAGTAACTGGATCCAGCGACCGCTAACCTTAGCAATTCAACTCTACATGAAAACCAAGGGGCATGTCCATTCAAATAGTTTAGAACAAGCAACCCAACCATATTAGGCAGATGACATGTAAGCAGTATACTAAATCAAAATTCACTAGTCATGCTCTTCTGATCACGCCTCAGCAATGTATCAGGTGGTGATATGACCCTTAAACATCAATGCCGTTGAGAAAGAAAGTTACAACCTCGGAAGTCAGAACACCACATCATCTATGTGAACTAAGAGTTATATACACGGGAAGACAGTCAAGGTGACGTGCCAACTTTGGAACAAATCAAGCACGGAAGCAGATTTTTCTCAGCCAGCATCTCAAATCCATCCGACTACTATAAATGAATCTCAAGTCCTCCCTCTCCTCAGCACCCCCTCTTCTAATGTACATTTTGGTTATAAAAATGCTTTTACACGGTACAGATCAAAATTGTGCAGCGATGACAGCAGGACAGCTAATGAACCAGTTACAGAATCCAGCCTGCTGTGTCAACCAATACTGTTTTCTCCACGCAGCACTCACAGGACGACTTCCCTGCCAAGTCAGCTCACCCAAGTGCTGCGTGCCATGCACATGGCTGCATGCAGTTATAAGGACAGCTACCTGCAAATGTACGAAACATCCCTGCGTGCCAAGCTACACAAATTGTAGCAAAGCAGTAGCAGATGCAAGCAATGCTCTGGTTTGATGTTTCAGTGCTCAGCTACTTCAGAGGATTGTCACTCAGCTGTTTGGGCACATCAAACTAAAAAGGGATGACATATGGTAAAGCAATGACATCAGCCGGGTCAATTTTTAGAGCCTGAGACCACACTTGAAGCCCTCCATCAGCCTCAGGCTCTGAATTGGCCTTCCTTGATTGGGTGCTGCGTTGGTCGAACAGCCAGTCCTCACCACCATGCTCAGGCCATTCCGTCATTTGAGGTGCTTCCGGAATGCTGTATATCTGGCTAAGATACTTGCAGTCTGGGTGAGGCGACTTCCTAGAAGGTGTGCCATTCTCATAAGCTTTCACAGGATCCCGCGGCCCTGAATCAACCGAAGATCGCTGCGCTTCTTGGTTGCCATTGATCTTCTCTTCCTTCTTGTGGAGCCTTTCAGCCTTTTCGATATTCATGGCATCTGGCTTCACAGAAGAGAGTGGCGCGGCTACATGAGATGCTGTGCCATTCTCCACAAGATTGTTGGGGAGGGTTGGTCTCGGCAACTTTGTAGGCCGCATATCATGTTGGTCTGTACAGCATCAGAAGTCTTATAATATAAAGCACCATAGAAAAGTATAATGGTGTTCTACAAGACTACATAATGCGTGTAAGTACAAGAAAAGCAAAGCTAGGAACTCACTTTGTAAGAAACCATTCATCTCATGATTCTTTCGCTTCTTCAGGTTTTCATCAGGTAGAATAGCTTTCACATCATCAGCCGGTGGGGCTGAAGGAGGGGCTGAGGGCTTCACTTGAAGACTATCTATCGGACAATTTATACTGTTTTCTCTTATCTTATCATGCTCTTTTTTAGTATGTTCCTCTTTCTCCTTCTTTGCCTCTTTCTCCTTTTTCTTCTCTTTGTGTTTATCTTTCTCTTTCCTTTTCTTTTTCTCATGTCGATCACTCTTCCTATCCTCTTTCTTTGCATCATCAGGCGCCCCATCTCTGACCTTCTCCACCCTTTCAGATCTAACATCTGAAGGTTTCTCCACAGTTGGAGGTTTAGACAAAACCAGTTTCTGATCCGTTGAAATAGTCTGTTGACTCTGTTGCATTCTTCCAGCCTGTTCCTTCCCCATAGCAGGTGACAGGCCTCCTGTGTCAGGTTTCTTATCAGAAACAGAACGGTTTTCAGATGGCCGTACCATCCCATTTGGTCTCCGAATTGTAAAGCTAGGGCTTGGGATAGTTGATCTAGGTATGCCTCTATCAATTCCTCCTGTGGCGCCAGATGTTGATGGATTATCAAACCTCTGAGTTGATATTGGTGTGTTCTCCATTGGCCTGCCAATCTTGCCATTTCCCTTGTGCATAGCATTAACAGGGTTTGGAAGCAACGGAGAGGTGGTGCCAACTTCTTTCTTCGCAATCTCTTTGCTTGGACTCTCAGTTCTCTTCTGAACCAGTATGCTAATGTTACTGATCCGCTGACCCAACCCATCTTTCCTGGGTACTGATTCAGTATTCGAGGGAGGCCTTGTGGCTTTGACTCTCTCCCTTTCCGCTGTAGATGCTGGCATAAAGCCATCAGAAGTTCTCTGAGCAGAACTGGCAAAGTTCTCACCTCGTCGTATCGGTGTCCCATTCTTCTGTTGATTGATGTTGACACTCTGTGGTCCCAAGCCCTCATTCTTCCTTGGAGCGATACTAGAGTTAATATGCATTTTATTAACTGCAGTTCTGTCATTCTCCAGTGCAGGTGAAGCACTGAAGCCTCCACGGCTTCGATCATTTGAAACAGCGAAATTTTCAATAGGTCGACCCGCTGTCCCTTTCTCATCCTGTGCCTTTCTAACCAAGTCCTCCCTGAATTTAGGATCCTTGGTTTCTTCGGACTTCCTGCTGCTCTCTCCAAACTTCTGATCATGGAGAGCCTCGCCATGCCTTTCAGTTCCTTCTGCCGATTCCCTGCTTTTATCTTTGCCCTTGTCCTTTTTCTTGTCTTTGTGCTTTTCTTTCCGATCTTTCTTGTCTTTGTGCTTATCTTTACTCCTTTCTTTATCCTTCTTTTCTTTACCTTCTTTCTTCTCTTTCTCCTTCTTGTCCTTCTTATGCTTCTTCTCCTTTTGTTTCTCCTGAAAAGGGTATAATATTTTCAGATCAAGCAAAGTCTATACAATAGCTAACAAATGAATAAAAGTAAAAGTACACTGCAAGTTAAATGCCCAATTTGATAAATAGTAATTCTAAAGGTGTACCAAATTCATGCTGCATGAATATTCTGGGTTATTATATCCGAAAGGTGCACTAAAGGTGTACTCATACTTCCTCTAAAGTTCAATTGTTGCTGTCCGGACACCAAAAGTCTATACAATTGCAGCTCAAGTCTGTATGTAGTAACTGTTCTCACTGAATTATACTAGTTTGGTTTCCAGATTCTTTGAGTCAATGAATCTGTTCTTGTACTCATACTGCAAAAAGAATAGGTTGCATATGATCGTTGAGCTACACCGGTATAATCTCAATATTTTTTTAACCAACAATCTTTGTAATACTTTTTAACTCTATATATATATACAAGAGAAGAAAATAAGCTGACCTTTATACCAAAGCTGTGGCCTATTATGCTAATAGACCAGAGAGGAATACAGATAACTACACTAAGTCTGCATTTACTTCGAAATATGATTTCTATATCAAGTTACATGCAGGAATACAGGATTATGCGAATTGAAACATATTCGTGCTAATGATTAAAAAAGTATAAGGAAGGCCAAAGGGACATGCAACCTAAGTTTACATCACCATACTATTATACATCTGGACTTGTGCTAATGAGAAGCAAGCTTCATACACCAGATAAAGTAGATGTTGAAACCCAAATGGATTTCTGGGGAACACTGACCAAAGCTTATACAGAAGTCAAATCATTGCATAAATGCTAAATGATAAAAATTGTGCTTACAAACAAAGCTAGTGACCTTATTCACCTTTATTTTGTGCTGCAATGCTTATATTTCATGGTCTTGTTTTGGAATGATATTTCTGGACCATATTGCCTTGGTACAGTTCAAGGCTACCTAGAGGAAAATGTTGCATTATTTCTAGCAAAATTATGCTTCTAGTTCTTCCATTTTGCTAGAAGGTACTTATATTTCTAATTATCTATTATTAAAATATCAAACAGAAATGAAAGTTCAGAAAAAGTGAAAAACTAAATTTCTCAAAGACGGAGGAAAACACGCCACAAGCATATAGATAAAATCGCAATTAAACTGTAACCATAAAAGTCTGAGCAATCGCCGAAACAGACATTACACAAGTATTAAAACAGATGGAAGGCTTCTGTTGGCTTGCTCGAGTTAGTAGGAACAACGATTACCCTGAGCCTAAACCAATACCCCCCACCCAACTCCTTTCTTTCCTCCCCCGCCTCCTCTTAAAGACTTGGAGAGTATACGGAATGCGTATGCAGAGCTTTAATTGTTATTATATTAATTGGTGAGCAATGATGAATCCTAGATGCAGGTAGAAAATCACACTAGGCAATCAATCCAGCAATGTGTAAAAACTATACAGCATACCATCACAGTAATTAATAAAGAATCCAGTAAGACAATGTGTTCACCACAATGCAATGGCAACCGGGTAGTGCAACACATATGAGAACCTCGAAACAGAAACTATTAGCTAATGTTTACCGCATACGACATCATCTCTACAGTAGCTAAAGAATCTGATCTTAATAAACTTGTATAGTAATCAGATACCGACAAAAAGTGGTCTAGATGGGCCAAAGATACTTATCTAGCTAGAAGCAATAAATTCCTAAAACCGTTACTTAGAAACACGTAGACAGTTGTCCGCCATCAGCTTGGTGCTAAGCATTAGTCACAGTATCTCAAAAGTTCAATAACCGATCCGTACGATTAATAATATGCTAAAAGCCACTGGCCCTTCATTATAGTTGAACCTTGCATAGCGAAAAAAAACTTAATTGCTCTCCTAAAAAAACCTTTATAATCACTAATAGAAACAACCACTGCACACGAGTACTATCCTATCCCTCCCTAGTCTCAACCAATCACTGAAGTCACCAAAAAAGCAAAAGGATCCCTCTACGAAACGGCTCACGGATCCTGTAACGGCGTAACGCCCATGATCTCAGCTGCAGCAACTCGAACACAACTAAAAAAATTGCCGCATGGATAGACTAATAACTCCCTACGTCTGCATCAAATGTGAGCTGAGTCTGTAATTCGCTAAGGGCGGCAACTATCGCAATAAGTTTCTAGTGCCTCAAAAAGTCCAGCAACGAACCGTACGATCAGTGAATGAGTAAGGCAAGCTAGTGAGGCGAGGGACGGCGCCGGCGTGCAGGGGTGAGAAGTGCGACCTTGTCAAGCAGGGGCGAGGCTAGCTGGGCCTGGGCGTCGGGGCGCGCAGTCTTCTCATATCCTGGTGGCGGAAACGGGAAGCAGCGAGACATGGCACGGGCGCCTCAGGCCCGGGATCACCCACCGCCACCCTCGCCGAACCTCCGCCTCAAGCGCGAGCTATGGTTGCGCCCCTCCTCCTCCTGGTGGTGCTTGTGGTGTTGGCGCTGATGGTGCTGGGCGCGGCGGCCGCCTCACTGTTTCCGCGCCAGGGGCCACCACAACCATGCCCTACGGGCTCTCATCCCCTTCGCCGCCGCCGGAATCGCGGGGATCTGGGCCCCCGAATTGCCCTCCGCCGGGGGATCCGAGAGAGGGATCCCGGCCCCAATCGAATCGAGGAGTGGCGCGTTATCGATCTCCTCCTCCGGTCTCGTTTTTATTATTCCGTTCTTGAGCTGGTCCTCTTTCCCAGAGCTGGATTCGGAGGAGGCGAGGGAGGGAGGGAGTAGGGTTGAGGAGGAGGAAGAGAGGAGGATTGGGGCACTCCACCGCAAGAGGAGGAAGAAGGGGGCAGGAAACCGGAGAGAGGACAACGGGGACGCCAATATATAAGCCCCAGCCCGGCGGTCTCCTCTTCCTTTTGGGCTGGCTGCCCGGCTCAAACATATGGTGGTGTTATTTTTGGCTCTATTTTATTGTTATTTATTTATTTGGTTCCAATTGTGATGTGTCGCTCCATTGTTTCTTCATTCATGCTTTCTAGCCCTCTTTTCTCTGCTAGCATCATCCAACTGTCCTTTCTTCCTACTATTTGCTTGTAGAGAACATTTTTAGGTGTTTGTATTTCTTTTTGACATGAGTTGGTTACAATAGTTATGACGCGTTGTAAATATTTCAGTAAAAATTATTTACATAAAAAAATTGCTATTAGGGCATCGGCAAAACTGACTGAACTACTGGTGGGCAGAGCAGCTCGGCTGCGAGAGCGCTGCAGGCCACGGCGGCGAAGCTTGGGAAGGCGGTAGAGTTCGCAGGAGCGATGAGCTGGTCAAGTGTTTGTGTGTGTGTGGGGGGGGGCAAGAGGTTGTGATGATGACTTGCTGGCGTGAAGTTGAAGACGATGAAGACTGGGGTGTGGATATAGGGTCTCAGGGCTACATTTTTAACAGAGCCATCTAAGATGAGGGGTCTATCGGGGCGGGCCGCTTAAAAATCAAGGGCTCAGATCTGCTGCTGCTAGCTTGCTAACCATTTATCAGTAGCTGGTTAGTCGGGTCCTTTAAGTAAGCGGAGAGTTTGCATTGAAAACAGATCGTTAACGGTCTATAATAATAACGTAAAAATGAGTTTTAAACATGGATATTTCTAGTTCACATCCGCCTTAATTTGGAAACAATCAAGTCCAATTTTTCAATTTTTTTTATCTAGTAGAGTGAAAAGATAGCAAACTAAAGTTTTAAAGTGACAACTTTTGAAGTGAGGTACCATGTCATGAACACACTATAAATATTTCTGTCATAACTATTACCAGTGATATTTTTGTGCTATTCTTTACGAAGAAATATCGTGGCTGGTTTAACTTTTCTATCCCACGTGACCGGATCGCCCTAGTTAAGTAACCAAACCTTCCCTGCAGCATGAGTTCGGTAGCGGCATAACCCTTGATATATGGTGGCACAAAGCAAAGGCGTTTTGTTGCAAAAATGTACTCGCAAGTTCGTTGCATCTCGGAAAGACCGAGCGGCCATACTATACAAGCACACATTGCATAGCAAGCGTGACTCGACACGATTTTGTTGCTGAGAGTCGTGTGTTTGTTTATAGGAACTTGAACCCTGAGCGCTGGTAAGAAAAGTGGTTCAGGCGAGACAGGGACGCGTCGCTGCATGGGCATGGTTTGGCGTGTGACAGACAAGAAGCCCACGACCAGGACCTTGGTCAAGGGGGGGTACGGGCGGTTTCGTTCAGCCCGCATTGAACACATGTTCGTTGGCTCCTGATATAAGGAGAGAGAGAGAACCAAAGAGAGGCACTGGCCTGGCACGGATCCGAGTCGTACCGAACACGATAATCGCATTCATTCGAAGATTTCGTTGCGTCAGACTCGTAAAAAGGTTGTGGTTTCCATTAAAAAAAAGGTTGTGGTTAGAGTGATCAAAAGTATTCACTCACCCCACCAGACTAGGAAAGTAGCCCATTATCCAATCCAATCTCTGCTCGTTCGTAGGAGTAGCACCACGTTTGCAATGCACCGAGTGCGAAACAAGCGGCAGTCACACATCCAATGTGCAATGTGTGTTCTTGAGTCATGTCAAAGTACCATGCACTCACTGATCCGCTAGGAATAGTACTGTACTGTTTGTTAGAAAAATATAACTGGAAGCAAAGTTTCCATGCTTGGCATCCCGTCTCGTTTACTCATTTTTCTTTTGAGGCATACTTTTAGATCACAAAAGCTCAGAAATTCTTAAAGATGGAGTCAGCGCTCCTGGGTCTGGAGTGACTGCAGCACTGCATGCAAGTGCACATGAAGGGGGTCACGCACGGCTGTTTCCAGAGTCAAGTTTGGCGACGACGGCACGACGGGACAAGGCACACGCAGCTTTTCTCTTCCGTGTCAGCTCTCCTCGTGTTCATTCATTCATGGGGAGTTTAGACCAGTAGTGGTAGCCACACCTGCCTTGAGCATAATCCATCCATCTGACAGGAGAAGAGGGTTCTTGGCCATGTGATGTGCCCCCGTTGCGTTGCCGGGCTCAACCAGCAAGCAGTACCAGTCAGTGGAATACTCCTAGGCTAGGTTACTCGAAAAACGGCCGCCGAACAAATTTGCTTCCTCGTGAGCCGCTATCGTCCAGACACGTACTCCAATATACAGAGTATTACCGGCAAAAGCGTCCCAATAGTAGAGTCAGTTAAGAGTCAATAGTTAGCTCTTACAGAAGAATAATATGATGTGAGCTCCACATTTAAGTCTCTCATTTTCCTTAGAAACTAGCTCTTGAGCAAGAGGTAGCTCTCTTCTCTCTCTTTTTTTTCTCTAATAAACAATTATAAGAGTCAGCGTTAGAGATAGACTTTGGGGACGCTCTAATGCCTCTATGGAGTGGCTGCCGCAGGTACAGAGGCCGAAGGTTTGAGACTGAGGATCAGGTCTCTTCGGAGACATCCGATAAAATTGGAAGACTGAGGACCAGCGGCAGGTAATCTACGTACTGTCAGGTCGTACCACAAAGGTACACTTGATTCACACTCCTTCGGGCAGCAAGTGTCGCCTCCTTTCCACCGCGTCAATGCCGCACGTTGCCGCCGAGGATACATGGCAGCAATACTTTGTTTTACTGTGTGATCATCAAAACTGTCATGGTCACATCAATCGGACGCGACGTTGCCTAAACTACACAGGCAAATATCGGCACAACCACAACATCAACATCGTACCAGTGGAAAAAATGAAAAAAAAAACATCACAGGTGCTAAGGAACTCAGATGTTACCACTCATCCATTATCACTGGAACATCGTCATACAAAACTGTTTGGGGGTGATGATCATGTTATGTACAGTATGTGGAGCTGGGGGAAAAAAAATCAAGACCTACGGATAGTATATACATTTTACTCTACTGCCGCCACTTATTTCAGTCTTCTTCTACTCTAGTGTATAAAGAAACTGAACCAGACGAGAACCGTATGATGAACGGAAGAATCGTATGAATGCTCAATCTGTTAATTCTGTTTCGGTCAGAAGAAGTTGACCTGCCGGATAGGCCTTAACGAATGGTGGTTATCCAACAGGTTCGGCTGTAAAGACAGGCCGAACGGAGAACCAGAGTATCCTGCCAAGGAGGCTTGGCTGAAAAACCCCACCAAAAAAAAATTGCAAAAGCGATCAGTGGATATAACACAGGTTTTTAAAAGAAGTTAGATCGATTAATACAAGGTGATCGGTAAATGAGTCGATGCTAACCTGTCAACCATATATGCCTGCGGCCAGGATGGCATGGCCGGAACATCACCAATGGGACGATCTGCTGACACTAGAGGCCACAGACCTGTTACAAGATGCACAATAAAGCCATTTTGAGTAACACACTATCTTGATTTAGTTGAAAATGACATCTAAATACCAGTGCAAGTCTCAGTTACTATCACATTTTTTTGTGTCAGGGACGTCTAAGGTTAACCAATTTTGCTGAGGTGTAGGGAATGCATAATTTTATGTTCTCTTTTAGAGGGGGAGGATCAAGCAATTAACAATCATATATAAATTAGGACGGCTGAGAGATGCACGTACCTGACTTCACAGAGGCATTCTCAAGCCCTGAGTACCGGCAAAATTCCTGCATGTTAACAATAGCAAACATCAGTGTAACACACATAGGAAAATACAGGTCCAACTTATTCACACAAACAATCAAACCTCACTCACCTCTTCAGCACGTTGCGGAGCATGGTTAGCATGATCTGCCAAAAAAATAAATAATTAGAACAGCAGTCCACAGCTGGCAAGTTAACAGGCTAGCAATAAACTTACTTAACAGTCCAAAGCCAGTTTCTAATTCTGAACCAGTATGTTATTTCCAGCACAAATAGCAGGTATGAATAGTAGAGGAATCTGATGGGGGAAAATTCATGTACCTGTTTCATGAAAACTTGGCTTCAGACTTAGAGTTAAATCAAGGAAAGAGTCGTCAGGTTCTGAGCTGAAATTCCACAAATTCAGCTCCAATCTTGGATGTGCTCCTGCAAAAGTTAGAAAAGGATCTCATTTTAAAAGCCAGTTCATTTCCTTATAAGAAGTTGCATTTCCTATTCTACAGTTCTGTTTCTGTATTGGAAAGATATATATTAATTGCGACAAAGAAAACTTACTAGATTCATTTGTTTCCGTATGGGAAGCATCATGGAGAGATCCTGGTACCCAGGGGCGCACCTAGACAACTCAAGTGTCAGGTACAGTAGAAATGCAACGAAAGGTACCGTAAGATAGCTCAATGTAATTAGTACATTAAAGAAGGGATGTTGTAGTGCTTGCTCAGCAGTTGGCCTTCTTCGTGGATCCCAGGAACAAAGTTGCTGTTAAAATGACAGCAAAAGGTACCATGTTAGTACTGAGAATTATCATTGAACAAAAAAACATAAATAACAAAACCAGATTATTAAATTGTGAATTCATTCTTGGTCTCTTGGATAAACACTAAACTCCTTCCCACAACTAAACAACATAGAAAAGTTAACAATATACCTGGATCAAGTCAACAGCTTCAAAAGAAGCATTAGGAATAAGCTCCCTTAAACTTCGTGGAGGAATCTGCCAAACGAAAAAAACAATCAGTGACTGGAAAACATCTAATCCAATGAATGCTGATGGATAGTTCATTGTCACCTGAAAAAGGTTAAAGCTACTTGAACGAGGCAGGTTCATTCCCTCTGGCCACACAGAATAATCCGGGGTCCCAAGCACAGCACATATCTTGTAAAGCTGATCCGTCTCACTGTGATACAATAAAACAACAGAAGCAATGCAAAGAGGCTCAACATAGGGTTAAGAAAATTTAGGTGCAAATTAGATTAACTTGAACTCCAATAGTGAACAGTGTCAGATCAAGGCTAATCGCATAAATGGAAAATACAAGCAGAAGCAACATATAAATTCATGAACAGTTAGAGATGTAAGTTCTTGAAACCGGGATATAAAGGATAACTGAAAGTCTAGTGTGGAACAGCCTGGCTGATGGCAAACAATCCATAAACCAAGTCAACACAAAATGACTGTATATCTAGTCTCTAGAAGAACAAATAGGTATTAAAATCCAAACATGGGCATGCAGGTAGCATATACGGAGTATGATAAAAGACACTCCAACATTAAATACATGCTACCCTTAATAATACCAGTAATAACTCCAGAAGCAATAGAGTTAGTGTACAGAAACCATCAGCAACAGAGCTTTACCTTTCACCAGGAAAAAGTGGAGACAATGTGAAAAGCTCAGCCAAAATCGCACCAACAGCCCACATATCTGTGAAAGTGCATAACAATTAGTGGCTATATCATTCAGTAGTAAATATTCATGAGGGGAAGTCAGAAAAGACAAATAAATAATAAACTGCTATATGCAGTTCAGGCAAAACAACATGGTATTATTTGTTCCTTCTGGACATGGATTAATCCAGTGCTGGACATACTCAAATAACAGGTTTGCAGATAGGCTAAACCATTTCAAGTGATCACATGCAGCACAGGGGGGATCCTTTATGTGCATAGTGATAGAGCAGGAAATCAAGTAGCCTATGCAGAGAAAATAAAATGAAAATTTGATATTAAACCAAAAAGGCAGGACGAGGACTCGAGAGAATCACCAATAGCGGGTGTGTAAGCTGAAGACTGCAGCAGCACCTCCGGAGCCCGGTACCTAAAGAAAAATAATCTTAAAGTGTTAGACGCATTCAAAATATCTAAAGCAGCATGTTTCAAACATAACTTACCATCTGGTGGAAACATAGTCAGTGTATGGAGGATTGGAATATACTTCTCTTGCCAATCCAAAGTCAGCAATTTTCACAGTACCATTTGACACCAACAAGTTTTCTAAGCAACCAGGAAAAAAAATTATATTTCCAGGTATAGAGATATCATAAGTCCAACATAAAATGGGCAAGCCAAATTACCAGGTTTTAGATCCCGGTGGAAATATCCATTATTATGCATATATGCAAGACCTTGAAGTATCTGGAGCATAAAACTCCGTATATCTCCTTCAGAGAAAGCAACTTGCCTTTCTCTTATGACATCATACAAGTTACATTCCTGGAAAGAAAAATCAGCTGACACTTCAGCATTGGACAAAATACAGGGGAAAAAAAAAACCATAGTTACAGATGAAAACAAAAGGCTAAGAAATATCCAAAGCTCCAACTGACACTTGGAACTGACATCTCCCCCTGAATAAGATATGATATATCACAATTCTAAGGAAATGACAGTGATTTACTCCTGAATAGACCCCCGCCTACGGGTGGGGGTGGGTAAACCTCGTTTCGAAAAAATTTACTCCTGAATAGAGAAACATGTGAAAACTGATTTTATGGTTAAATAAGGCAATGTCCACACATTTCATTAAAAATCGAGCATGCTAATGTTCACTACATGAGCATCATTCTGGTACTAATGCCACTAAAACAGTGTGTGACAACAGCATAGTAAACTATCCTTTACTCAAAATTATAGTAAAAGATATCCAAGGACTAGCAAGGACCAACCATGTGTTCAAATATGAAGAATAGCTCATGGTTTTCCATTGTCACCTCCTTCAGCTTCACAATGTTAGGGTGAATTAGTTTCTGAAGAGCCTGCACAAGGATAGTACTTTGTCATAAAAAATAACAAGTTGCAAAAGGGTGTCTTTTGCTGAAGCTTCCCAAAGACTAATGCATACAGCACCAATGAAACAAAATACCTTCACTTCTCGCAGATTAATGCACTCATCCCATTGGTAAAATTTTCTCTTCATTTTTTTAACAGCAACCTGGGTATAAATAAAATAAAATAGTTCATCAATGACAGGCGTCATACCCATACAGATTAGCCAAGTTAATCAAAATGGCTCCGCATGAAAATAGGTAAAATGAATTTGAGCCCTTGAAAATCGTGCATATGTGGTTAGAAATCGTATGTAAACTGTCGGATGGATGTGCAATGCATGCTAGAAAGTTTCAATTTGATATGGGAAGCATACAAAGTGCCAGAAGAAAAGAAAAGAATAGAACTGAGATGAAGAATTAGGAAAACCAAAAGAGTGCCAGATGACAAGAACACGTTTTCGTTGTGAGTCCTTGAACTTACAACTTCATTTGTTTCTATATTGTAAGCCATGAAAACATTTCCACATGTTCCATCACCTATCTCCCTTATCAATTTATACCTGCAAGACATATAGGAAGCAAAGGTCAGAATTTAAGTGCTCACCACTAGTCAACAGAATAGTCACGATGATTACTGCTCACCTTTCCATCATTGTTGACTTTGCCAAAGAGCTTAGACCAAGAATCACTGGACAGAAACAGAACCCTGTACCTTAGATCCCTCACAGACTCTAAAACTCCTCGCGGTCGCTTCAACCAATTTGCCCATACAAGGTTGCATCAAAAGAAGAAAGTTCCACTCGATGGTGTCAGAGCAGGAATGGCTAAGCACCATTAATTGTACAACCGTCATGCTCATTTGCAGCCTCAGCAAGCCTCAGCGACGCATCCTCATATGAATTGAGATAGGTTTGCTGAGACCATCATTGGTGAGAAAAAAGAGCAGATAGGTTTCAGACCAAAGCATTTTAGCCTAACGTGCATTGAAAAATCTGCAACCGAAGGTAAAGGAAACTTTGCTTTAATACATGCCAGTGGAGAGAAGATCATGCTACACTCAAAACAGAAACCCAGCAAGCAAATCATACGGTCATATATTGAAGATTACAAGTCAGTCAAAAGCCTAACAATCTATTCTAGACCCCTGGAATAAGTTGCTTTATCGATTCAGATTAGAAGAATCTGTTGGCCAGGAACGGCAATCGGCTTATGCTTTTAAGCCTTCTCCAGATAATCTTAATCTAGTTCAATGGAATGTTATAACGGGATTGAACAGGTTTGGCTACGTATGAAATTGGCGACGAAAGGGGAATTATAAAGCATGGGCAATTTACCGAAGATGCATCGCCTATAAACCTACCTACAGCAAAGTACCAGGCACGTGAACAACGCAAAAAGGTGATCGAACAGTAACAGCAATCAAACAAAGTAGTAGGGTAAAAAAAAAAACAGAGCGAAAGAAAGTGATGACTCATACAAAGGTACAAATCTAGCCCGCCACAAACAGGCCGCGCGGCAACAAGACGCAGGTATCTTCCCTACAAAGATTCGAAATGAGAGCGAATCGAACCTTCGCGCGTTTCGCGGACAAAGATGAACAACACGGGCGATCGACTGGATTGTTTCGATAATAACCGAGGGGAAATTTTTCTACGTGAAATGCAGCGAGATTGACAGGCTCCTAATTAGATTGCTTGAAACAGGGGCCACCTAACGGAGAATGGGGGTGCGATTGAACCACACAAAAAACGAAAATAAACTGCCAATGACAGTCCGGTTAACATCGAACAGATTACAACAAACAGGACGGAATGGCGCATCCACGCCAGATAGAAATTGCTTTGGATTTGCGGGCTTGCAGAAGAAGAAATAGACATCGCATAACAAAACGAGCAATTCACAACCCATCCAACCCATATAGGGCTCCTTACCAGCGAAGAAGGGCGGGGATCCAACCCCCGATGGATCTCCGCTGCACGCCGGCGAGGGGGGGGAGGAGGAGGAGAGGTGGGGATCGTGTGCGATATTTTGGGGAGAAATTGGGCCGGGGCGGAGGAGACGGACGAGAATAGACGAGAAGTTATGGGGGGCGAGGCGATGGTGGGGACGGGGTGCGCCGATTACCGTTTTGCCCGCAAGAGTTATGAGTCATTACGACGGGGACCGCAAGGGTTGTGGCGAGGACCGGGTCGAATGGATAAGCGCGACGAGGGTGATTTAGTCATTTCCGGTCCGGGAGCGCGTAACGGCGTCGGGCTCCCGCGCTGCCGCTAGGTACAACTACCGTGGTACGCCTAACCATTTTTTTCTTGGGCCTAGCACCTTTCGTGCCCACAGGAACAGTTGCAAGTTTGAAAACTTGACCCGGTATGTCTGCCGTTGGATTCTTCGTGTTCGCACCGGCACGCTGCTGCTGATTTGTGTGTCGCACGAGGGGAGAATGATGTTTTGCGTGTGGTGAGTAAACAACACTTTTTTTTTTGCGCAGGAGTAAACAACATTTCTCTCGTCTATAATTACATTGTTGTTCGGGCTAGCACGGTGTTTTTTTTTCCCCTCAGACGATTACCCATCTCAGTTTTTCCTTTGTATGTTTGTAGCACAATCAAAGTGAAAATTTCCAATCGTTTTTTTTTTTGCGAAAAAAATTTCCAATCGTTTTGAAAGTATTAGGAACTCTAAACACACAAGAAAAAACACCGAAGATAACTGAATGAAAAGGAACTTTACAAGAGAATCCATCGCACTTTTCATCCAAAGTTGACGGGTCTTCCTTTGTAACATTCTTCTCGAGAAAAAAACTATTCATTAGCTACATCAATCCATGCAACAAGGTTCGTGAATTGTATATATAGCACCATTGTGTGATGACCACATAATTCCTCTTGTGTTCCTCTACTCTCCATCGCAATTGCTTGTGGTTTTTCTTTCATGGATACGGTAGCTAGGGCAACCTGCATTGCCCCTTTCAGAAGTCATAAGGAAGAGCCTTGCAAGCGAGATATCATCATTTCTTTGTTCTTTAATAGTAACAATTTTTTATTTAACAAAAAACTACTTAATAGTAATGCCACAAACAGTTATTTAATTGATATTGAATGGAAATATTATCAGATGATTTAGTGCAAGTTAAACCAAGGTTGAAAAATAGGAAGACAACATGCCGCGACATGTTATATTTCACATCCGAGGGCAGAAGTTCACGTAATCCACCTAGGTATACAAAAGAAGCTGACGATTTACAGTTTGTGCTAGGCAAGGAATGAATCATAACTCGCTTGTTGACTAGCAATGAACCTTTTGGATTGAAACCCATTGAAAAAAAAAAGATTAATTCTATTGATACATAAAAATATACTCGTTACCAATCAGGTCTGGGTGGTGTAGTTGGTTATCACGTTAGTCTCACACACTAAAGGTCCCCAGTTCGAACCTGGGCTCAGACATTATCTTTTTTTGCATTCATGTTCATTGCTTCCTTTCTATTCTGATGAGGGTCATGTCCTGGGTCTTGGTTTTTCCTTTCAGAAGAATTTATACTACCTCCAGTTTTGTCTTGAGACACAAAAGCTAGTGCGATCAGATATTTTATTTTCAGTCAACAACTAAAATTTATTTGCCAAGCTGCTCCGAAACATCCACCAAATTATGTCCTGGGCCTTGGTTTTTCCTTTCAGAGTAAGGAAAAAGTGTGGTTTGCCCGTGCGGTGGCGGTCCTTGGTCTCCACAACCACTTTTCATTACTGCTCCGAAACATCCACCAGATTATTTGCCAAGCTGCTCCGATCAGTAATTTTCACAGAGTAATTTTCCTTCGGAATAATTATGCTACCTCCGGTTTTGTTTTCATGTTGTTATGACACGAAAGTTAGTGCAATCAGATTTGGTTTGCCAAGGTGCTCCGAAACATCCACCATATTAGTGTTGTGGCCTGCAATCTTTCCGAACAACACATTTTGTAGAGGGACAACATCTGCAAATATTCATTGCTAAAGCACCGCTCTCAAAATCTTCGTTATTGCAAAGGAGCTCCAGTTCTTACATATAGCGTCTTTGCAGTGACGTGGACAAGATCAATGATTTATACCGTGTCATCTCACCAAAGAGGACCTCATCGCAAAAAAAAAAAAAAAAAAAAAAAAAAAAACTCACCAAAGAGGCCCGATGCGATGAGGACATGCCTCTATCTAGCCTGTTCGCGTGCCCGCTGTTGATACGGCTTGATAATACCAGACACCTGCAAGGCCATGTAAACGCTGAAATGAACACACCAAACTGAAGCCAAAATGCATCTTTGAAGACACCAAGTGTATCCCACATATTTTGAAAACACCTACAACAGTCATGTGACAGAATAAACAGCCATAAAACCCATCTACGGTAAGAAGCAATAAAACTATGCAACGTCCTTCATCTTCATATCTTAATCAGTGTTGTCTATTCTATGTTTTTTCATGCAGAAACAAATTCAGAGATGAAGAAACTGCGTTGATTAGCATCAAATCAGTTCAGTAGTAATATACATCAGTTTAGATAAAAGAGAAAAATCTCACAAGGACAACCACTGCAAACAAGCTTACAAGACATGGGCAAAGAACAAGTATATCCCCAATGAGGAGAATCGACTCATCATGCCCTGTACCAGTCCTATTGGTTCAGGTACGCCCTGAACGATAACTGTTGGTTCAAAATCCATCCAACAGATCACAATTCACAATGTTTGGAACTACGGAAATTTGGAAATGAACAGCAAATTCCTACTACATCTGTTGTTTTTCTCATTTCAAAGCATCTGCATACAAACACTGAAATGATGTTGGGCCGTGTCCTGGGCCTTGAGCCGCGACGCGTGGACTCAATATGGCAATATAATAAGGCACGCACAACAGACGCAACACTCCGTTCCATAGCGCTTCTCCGTTCCAATTTCCCGGTGCGCTCGTCTCGTCTCGTCCCCTCCTCTCTCGCCGCCGGCGCCTGCCCTAGAGCACCGCGGCAAGCGTCTCCACCGGCCCAGTGCTCTCCCTCCATCTCCCCACCCGCTCCGGTGAGCCCGATGCGTCCCTATTTGTTGTCACCACGCCGCTGCAGCCGATCCCTCCTCTAACCTTCGCTGCTTTCAGGGTTTCAGTTTAGGGCACATGTTGTTAGTTAGGAGGCTCAAGGTTATCGCTTGGTGATCAGTAGCCCGTAGGTTTATTTCGTCCCGTAGGTGCTTAATTTTGGTGCACGGGCTAATTTACTGAGCATCCTGTAGAATCAGGTGTGGGGTT
The DNA here is from genome assembly GCA_012490785.1 of Eragrostis nindensis. NCBI lineage: Eukaryota > Viridiplantae > Streptophyta > Magnoliopsida > Poales > Poaceae > Eragrostis > Eragrostis nindensis. Next base: position 2,203,071 of record JAAXCT010000035.1, on the reverse strand, counting down.
TAAGTACTTGATATCCTTTGTTGCAGGGAAAATGTCCGAGTATCTAGTGAACGACATCTTCGTCGTTGAGAAGATCAATCCTGATGGTAAAAAGTTCGACAAAGGTAAGTAATTTCTGAACTTAGGGTTTGCTGTGTCAGTTCTTTGTTCAGTATGTAATGTTGTGGTGCCATTCAGAATTGATGGTTCCTGAATTTAATCTGCATTGCTGGTATCCCTGTTGCTCCGGTCATATGGGGAATTCAGTAGTACTGTCTACTGTGTAAATGATTCTATTGGAGGGATGGAAAAACATCCACAAGACAAATTTGTGGTGTCACTTAGCAATGAATTGCAGTAAAATGTGGGCGTGGATCATTTACTTTGATCCCGGTTGCTGTAAGTTTTGGTTTCTGGTTATTTGTTACACAAAGTTTTCTTTTTGTGTGTATAATTGGTGCTTGCATGAATCACTATCTTAATTTGCGCCCGTCATATTATTTCCCCAGAGTACTTGTTCCTGTCTGATACCCCTGTGAGAATTGCTCTTAATAATAACATGGATGGCAGTGGTGTATGAACGTTCTTATCTTCAAATGTTTCCCTGTATCATTCATTAATCCATACCTATATTGCTGTTTCAATACTTATTACTATAATAACTAGTTTCTAGCATAGTAACTGGTAACTTTTCCCCTGGGTGATTGTCTGATGTTCTTTTTGGAAATGCGTTCTAATGTGATCTCATGTTTTGTCGACACCCTCTTGTATGTGTACAGTTTCTCGCATTGTAGCTAAGAACGAGGGGTCGGATATGTACATGCAGCTAGATGTTGCCACAGATATCTATCCCATGGCGGTTGACCAGAAATTTACCATGGTTTTAGCTTCTTCTCTGAATTTGGATGGCTCTCCAGATACTGGGTACTACACACAGGTGATTAACCCTATCGTGCTGTATTGAATTTGCAACATATAACCTGAACTTTAATTATGCTCACTAGTGCAACGCAACATGCTGGTAAGAATGTGTTCCGGTTCCATGTTACATATTCAGTGTGCTTTTGAATTCATACAATATATTTAATGTTCCTCGTGAAATTGCATCTGATCTGATGAGGCATTACTCCTGGAAAAATTAACTCTAAATTTCCCTCATTCAGGTTGCTGGCAGGGAAACTCTGGCTGACAAGTTTGAGTATGTCATGCAAGGGAAGCTTTACAAGTTCTCAGAAGACACCTCCTCTCAAAATGTTAAAATGTATGATTTTTCTTGAACTGAAGTTAGTAAGTTGGTGAATCGTGTTATAGGACTATAGGTCTGCACTTCATGGTACAAAATCATTGTTAGTATGATAATATTTTCTCTGTTCACCTATTATTTATCAAGGTCGTGGACCTAGAATCACACACTTGCAGTATCACTGATAGCAACAACTCGTAAATTGGTTCAACCAAGAAGGGAAAAGAAGTTACTTAGACATTTCAATGATTGGATAGCTTCACATGAAACTACTTGTGTGTGTGTGTAAAAACAAATCCTTGAAATCAGTCTGGTTTTTTTGTTAAATAATGAGCAGATTACTTCTAGTTTCTTGTTTATAAGCTTATCTTGTTGAAATGCAGATTAGTAAATTAGCTATGTTTCTCATGCAAAAAATACTTTTCCTTTCCTTTCAGGGAGATTTATGCATCGTTTGGTGGCCTCCTTATGGGTCTCAAGTGCGAGCCTTCCATTGGTGCTAAATTTGGGCTGGATCAGAGGCTTTTTCTACTTATCCGCAAGCTGTAGAGCTACTAAAGCATGTGCTAATACCTAGTGGCTGCCATTCTTGAACGCCATAAGTGTTTACCTAGTGCACCTCCTTAATCGTTATCCGGTGTGTCTGTCCTTAACCATTTACTCATGCATGATGATGGAGTTTAAGATCTGGTCTTAGAACTTACTACAATGGTTCCAGTGATATTTATGATTTTCTTAATGGTCCCATATGCTGGAATTGTCATCACTATGAATCCTTTTGACTTCCGTGCTCTGAAATTCTTTTGATGTTGCTCCGGAGATGTGAATAGAATGTAGGTAGGTAGATCATAGACAGTCAGTTGCCATTATTGTTTTATGGTGCACTGTATCTACACCTGTGTTCACAGATTTGGTTGCCACAGCCGCAACTTTACGTGGCACCGAGTCCATGCACTGAATTGACACGATCTGTACTGAATTTAGGTTGAGTGCATCAGTTTTTCTAGGAGAGAGAAGTTGCGTTGCTTGTTCAACAGACGGCCGGGACACTGGCAAACACCGAAGCCGTAGGGAACAGACTCTCCGACCAGAGCCCAGGTCTCCGACTCCGCCACAGAATCCACTAACCGCCCATCGCCCACGCGTGTATATCCCTGTATATATGGTTGCCGCGCCGTCCGTTCCCCGCCACGCATCCGCCATGAAGCCCGTCTTCGTTGCCAGGGCCGATCGGGAGCGCCTTCATGCCGCCGACCAGCGCCGCTCCGTACTAGACGTGCCCCGGCCCGCGCCGCCGCCGTCCGTCTCAAGCTCCAACCCTTGTCCGCGACGTGAGTCCTCTTCTTCCGACCGCCGCCGAGATCGATGTCACGACCTCGACCGGGACCACGCCTTCCGCCGGGACAGGAAGAGAGGCAGAGACCGAGGCCCCGATGATCGCGACATGGACCGCTGGGAGCGAGATCGGCTGCTGGAGATCAAGATGGCGGCGCGGGAGCGGGAGAAGCAGATGGACGCGATCAAGGAGCAGTACATGGGGCCGGACAACAAGAGGCCCAGGAGGAGGCAGGTCGACAAGAAGTCCCGCTTCTGCTTCGACTGGGACGACGCCGAGGACACGAGCGGCCGCGACGCCAACGCGCTGTACCAGTCGCCGCATCAGGTCGGCCTCCTCTTCGGCCGGGGCTTCCTCGCCGGCATCGACCGCCGCGACCAGAAGAAGATGGCCGCCGCCGCGCACGGGAAGAACAGCAACCACGCGGCGGCATCATCGGACAAGAAGCATAATGCTTCTGCTGCTTCCTCCGGCACTCGTGACGCCGCCTTGGACGAGATGAGGAGGCACTGGTCCGAGAAGGCGCCGAAGGAGATGACGGAGCGGGACTGGCGCGTGTTCCGCGACCACTTCGAGATATCCTACAAGGGGGGCGGGTCGCGCGTGCCCCGCCCGATGCGGAGGTGGAGCGAGAGCAACCTCGGCGCCGAGCTTCTCGACGCCGTCGAGGAGGCCGGGTACAGAGACCCGTCCCCGATCCAGATGGCCGCCGTCCCGCTCGGCCTGCAGCGGCGCGACGTCATCGGCGTCGCCGAGACGGGCTCCGGCAAGACCGTCGCCTTCGTGCTCCCCATCCTCTCCTACGTCGCCCGCCTGCCGCCCATCACCGAGGAGAACAAGGACCAGGGCCCGTACGCGCTGGTCCTGGCGCCAACTCGCGAGCTCGCGCAGCAGATCGAGGCCGAGACGGTGAAGCTCGCGGCCCGCCTCGGCGTTCGTGTCGTGTCGATCGTCGGCGGCGGCGGTGTGTCGGCGGTTCAGGAGCAGGGCGCCGCGCTGGCGAACCAGGGCTGCGAGGTCATGATCGCGAGGCCCGGTCGGCTCTTCGATCTGCTGGACAGCAGGTACGTCGTGCTCAACCAGTGCAACTACGTCGTGCTCGACGAGGCTGACAGGATGGTTGATTCGACGTTCGAGCAACAGGTTGTTGGCGTCCTCGACGCGATGCCGTCGACCAACCTGAAACCTCAGAACGAAAACGAGGAGCATGACGAGAGGAGGACTACTGTCATGTTCAGCGCCACCATGCCGCCTGTCGTGGAGCGCCTCGCGAGGAAGTACCTCCGGAACCCGGTTGTGGTGACCATCGGCACGGCCGGCATGGCCACTGATCTGGTCACCCAGAACGTGGTCATGGTGAAGGAGTCGGAGAAGATGACACAGCTCCGGAAGATACTCCGGGACCTGGGCGGAGACAAGAAAGCAATCGTGTTCTGCAACACGAAGGATTCGGTGGACATGCGCGCCGAGGATCTGGACAGGGCAGGCTTCCGCGTCGGAACCTTACACGGAGGGAAGTCGCAGCAGCAGAGGGAGAGCAGCCTTGACGGGTTCAGGAACCGCCGGTTCAGCGTTCTCGTGGCTACTGACCTTGCAGCGCGCGGCATTGATGTTTCTGATGTCGCGCATGTGATTAACTACGAGATGCCTCGCTCGATCGAGTCGTACACGCATCGGATTGGCAGAACAGGACGCGCGGGTAAGAAGGGAGTGGCGACTTCTTTTCTGACCCTTCAGGACACTGATATCTTCTTCCATCTGAAACAGATGCTTGTACAGAGCAACAGCCCCGTGCCGCCTGAACTTGCAAGACACCAGGCAGCAAAATCTGGGCCAGGCTCATTTCCTGATAGTAGACCCCCAAGGCGCAAATGATATGGTACCCAGAAGAGCTTGATTGAAGATCTTTCATGCTATTATACGTGGGCAACTTCTACTTGAATGAGAAAAATCTAGACTAGGGCTTGTGACGCAGAAACACTATGACGATGATTTGAACCATTTCAATATTTCCGTTGGGAAACCTGGTTTACATCCTCGTAAAAGTTATTATATTTTGACGATATAAGTTGTCTCTGGACTCGTACATCATATTTTGCAAGCTTACCTTTGACAAGGCCAGATTCTTGTATCCCCCTGTGCTTTTGTTATAATCAGACTCAGACAACATATTCCTTTGAGAATAATTATTCTTATTATGTCATTTTCTAACAACAATGCTCTTTATTCCGCTTCTTTAGATGAATTGTTTTACATGGAGGACACAAATCCTGTCAGCGTGGTGGAGCAGTACACCAACCAACCAAGGAGGCAAGAACTTCTTTTCCTTCAAAAGAAATTTATGCATAACTTGCCGTATGATTTATTCTGAGGCAATGAAGCACCCTAAGATTCAGTTTCATCAGTATCTATACTAGTCCAATGTTAGATTGAATCAAAAGTTACTGCGCGTCATCGAGACCGGTTCGGTCAACCTTGATCGATCATCCAACAAACAGGAGTCAAATGTTCCGTTTTCCTGATCTGAAAACACGATGACGTGTGTCGGACATACAACAGTAGAGATTGTGACCCAACAATAAACAGAGCACGGAATCAGTCCATCGGAATCGGATCGATCTCCTCCTGCCACCATGGGCGGCCGCCGCGTCGTCACCAAGAAGCGCAAACGCGCCGATCACGGCGGCGCCGAGGAGGGTGCCAGCGCGCCGCCGGAGCCGGACCTGATCAGCGGCCTCCCGGACTGCGTCCTCGGCACAATCGTCTCCCTCCTTGACACCGACGACGGCGCCCGCACCGCCGCCCTCTCCCGCCGCTGGCGCCACGTCTGGCGCGCCGCGCCGCTCGACCTCGACGACGGCCGGCTCCAGTTCACCTACAACCTCGACGACCGACTCATCGTCCCGGTCGTCTCCGGGATCCTCGCAGCTCACCGGGCCTCCGCTCGCCGCCTCGCCCTCAGTTCCGTCTACCTCAGCCGCAACGCCGCCACCTTCGACGCCTGGCTCTGGCTGCCGCTGCTCGACGCGCTCCAGGAACTCGTCCTCGACTTCGACCTCGACATCCCCTACCCCCAGCTGCCCGTCTCCGTGCTCCGGTTCGCCGCCTCGCTCCGCGTGCTTGACCTCCGCAATTGCAGGTTCCCGGCCGCCGGCTTCGTCTCCGGCTCGCCGGCCTTCCCTTGCCTGAATCATCTCTCTCTCTACCAAGTCATCATCGACGAGGAGCTCCTCCAGGGCATCGTCTCCAACAGCCCAGGGATCGAGACGATGAAGCTCCATAACAACTTCGGCCACCGCCGGCTGCGCATCTCCCTGCCGAGGTTGAGGCGCCTGGCCGTGGCCGTCAAGCATTGTTTTACGAGGAGGGAGGAGGAGCTGGAGCTGGATGATCTCGTCGTCGAGGATGCTGTAAGCCTTGAACAGCTCATACTGGATCGGATAACATATGGACCGTCGGTGCACATCACCGGTGCAACCAAGCTCAACGTGCTGGGCTACCTACGACTACAAACTGGCTTTCCCGTTTTTTATCTCGGCAACTTGGTCTTTGATAAGGTAATATGCATATACATCCTGCAAATTTTTTAAATAAAAATTAAAGGTGTAAAACTGTAGCAAGCAAAATAACTTAATTATGATATGGATTTGTCTCCTCAGATTTTGCTCATCTCTTAGTCGTTTTTCAAGCAATTAGATATTAATCCAACAATTTAGATCTTCCCATCTAGATCTTTCACAAAAAAGAAATGTGCTGAATAACAAGCTAGAATGCTCCAGCTTCAAGAAAATAATGGTACCATGTATGCATTTTGTTTGTTCTATAGAACGTGACAAGAAAGATTGTTCCATGTTGCTACATGATCGGTTTTAACAAAAGAAATGTTTCACTTGTACATTTGTTTGTTCTAAAAATGACGAAGAGGTCTACAAAATCCCAACTAAATGAGAACTAGCAAATTTCATTATATTAAACATTTATAGATTTGTTTCAATTCACATGACTTTCAGATTTCAAATGGTCTAGTCATAATATTTTCGGTGTTTCAACAATATTGCACATGAAAGAGCATAGTAGTCCTAATACAACATGAGAGCAATGAAAAGTTTATTTTCAAGAATCCAAAGCGCTGACTTTTGCCCTTGACACATTTTGTTTGATGCAGCGCATGCTTCCCATCGGCTCGGGGAAGCAGTTGTCCACTGTTAGAACCCTGGCATTAGATATCGCCAAGCCGAATCTGAAGCTGGTCATTAACTCTTTAAGATGTTTTCCTTCCATTGAGAAGCTTCACATCAAGGTACCAGTTGCATTATATTGTCAGATTGCATCAGTCACTTCCTAGCTTACATGTAACATATGATAATTAATTGGCGTCGTTTCTAGAGTGAGAGCTGGTGGATGAGGTTGGAAGGTGCTGGTGGGTTCGTTACTCCCGTTGAATGTCTTGACCGCAGTCTCAAGATCATCGAGCTACGACCATATAAAGGATACACTGCAGATGTGGAATTTGCAAAGTTCTTCATTGAGAGAGCAAAGGTCCTTGAGCTCATGAAGTTTGGTGGCTGCGGTGGACTTTCTCCAAGATGGGTTCAAGACCAGCACAGGCAGTTCAATGCAGAGAGCAAAGCTTCAAGAAATGCTCAGTTTTGTTTCGAACATGAGATCGAATCACGAAATTGGATGGAAGATTGCTTCACTAGAGATGACCCCTTCTCTAGAAAATAGGTGATGACTTCGCGTTGCAACATGTTTATGAGTGTTTCATTCCATTCTTAATGACATGTCTTTATATCTGAATTCTGAAAGGTTTCAAATTAACTCTAAATTTCTCCTTTTTAGGTGGGCAGAAAAACTGTGGCCGGCAAATTGGAGTATATGCCTCCAATTTCAGAAGACACCTCCTCTGACCTTAATTAAAACGCTAAGGTCGGGAGTGTAGTTTTCTTATGAGATGACGAAACGCCCCCTAATATTCAGTTTCAATATCTATATTATGAGTCTAACGTTTCAATCTGATGAAGTTGCCGCGATTTCGTCGAGACAGGTTTGGTCAAACTTAAACTGGAGTCGATTCCTGATCTGAATATATGATGACCGAAGTACAGGAGAGATTGTAAAGGTTTTGCTCCACGTCAGTCGACTGAGATGGCACGTTCATTTCAATCGAATTTTGTGGCCGCACATCATTATTTTTTAGAAGAATTCAGTACATCATTGCTCATCTTTAAGCAAGAATAATGAATTAGTAGAGTGGATTGTCACCGACTCAATAAAAGAAAATTGTGTTTATGTTATCTTATCTAGACGAGTACCATGCGTACGTTATTTCCAGTTTTTTTTTTAATATATTCTGCAGCAGCACTGGGAGTGCCTTTCGGAGGTCAGGGGCCAAGTCCGGGTGCCTAAGACTGAAATCTTTCTTGCAGAGAAGTCACTAAGTTTCACGCCTTTTATACTCGATTTCTCCTATATATTACCTGCATCACATGCTCTATATTTGAATCTAATAGATTGATACAAATTAAAGGTACATAAGCCAGCTGATAGTCTACGTACAGAGGTGGCACTCAAGTGATGCGCAACATACGCAAGTAGTCTACATAAGCCAGATATTCGGGTCCGACGAGGTATCCTCCCATCAAATAGCACCAGACCACCAGGTACATGGTTGATCCCTCCTGGATGTCGCTGTCTGCTAGGATCTCGTTGTCGTGGCGCTGCCTGCCAAGGAAGATGAGGCGCTGCTCCGCTTCTGGGATCCCCTCCGTGTCCTGAATCTTGAGCTTGACATCTAGAATTGTGGCAGATGGCTCGACCTCCAGCATGAAGGTGGTGTCTGCCATGGTCTTGACACTGAGCATCCTCCCTCTCCCCTGCAGCCTCAGCTTCATGTCAAGTGTGGACTCCTTCTGGATGTTGTAGTCGGGGACGATGAGCCCGTCCTCTCGCTGCTTCAGAGAAAACTTGAGGAACTGGAAGAGACGCAGCCGCTCCGATGCCTTGTTTTCACCCTCAGGAGCCATGGCCTTTGCCTTTCGTCGGGTTGCAGGTTGCCTGGCCAGAGGCGACGATCAGCAGGGCACGTAAAGGACTAATTAACGTCGACATAAAGGCGAAACTAACTAGGCAACTAATGCACTCACCGGAAACGTCGGGGACTGTGGGTTAATTTCCGGGACGGCAATAAGACGATGGCGATCAACTCTACCAGCTGCTCTGGGTTGCCCTGAAATGCCAAGCTTCGGGGTCAGGGATGCCGGCCGGCAGCTCGACGCGATCGAAGATGTACGCACGGGCGAAAGCTTACCAGAACCTAGGGTTTTACTGGAGAGGAGATAAGCAGTTTTGTATGTGCGGAATTTGCATCCGTATCCAATTGGGAGGCGTTGCCATCGGAGTCCCACACGTACACACCCCGGCTATTTTTTCCATCCAGTTTCTTTCCCTTTTCTTCTGCATCCACACATTACAGTCTCTCGCCGCGCGCGACGCCGCTCCCGACGACACACGACGACAGCGACGTGGACACATCTGCAGGCACGGCAGCACGGGCAAGGCGCTCCGGCAGGAGGTAGTGGAGAACGTCTTCTCCATGGGCTACCTGAGGAAGCTAGCCATTGACGTGCTCATGGGTCTGGCCATGGAGGATCACGTACGGCAAGGCGGGCGATCGTGCGCATCGGAGGGGTGGTGAAGCTGCTGGTGTCCGTATTCACCGCCGGTGCCGAGGACACGGAGCGAGGCCGGCGAGGTGCTCGCCATGCTGGAGCTGCGCGGCGACACTCAAGACGCCCGACGACCAGAAAAGTGACTAAGACAAGGCTGGCGGTTGATTTTCAAATGGCAGTGTATTAGAGGCTAAACAAAAGAGTGGTATATATGTCATATACATGGAGAAGTATTCTAAGTGGCATCGATCTGCTGAAAAAGGGAGTCATATGGAGAATGGGGGATGCCTTCAGAGAAAGCGCCCGGCCCCGACGGTTTCACCGGCACCTTCTACCGGACTTGCTGGCAAGTGATCAAGGAGGACATCATGGCAGCACTCAATTGCGTATACATTCATGTGATATGCAGCTCCTAATTTCACCCTTTGAGCCCCAATTTAGCTAATGAATCATGAAAAACTTTGCTTACATATGTATAAGGCTGAAATGGGGTTTATTTGCTGAAATATACAACTTCGGGGGGTTTTCTGTAAAACTGCCAAACCAGCCCAAAAGCAACCCGAAGCTGCTCTGTTTCCTCACTTGTTCATTGTTGGAGAAGAGCTAGGGTTAGGGTAAAAAGAGGAGAGTATTGAGTGGCACCAAATCCACAAATTTGAGAGAGTGATTTGGGGATTTGGAGCCTCCCCATGCTTGTTGGCTCCCACCTCTTGTATTCTTCATCTTCATAGTGGATCGATTGCTCGCCGCCGCCCGTGGTTTTTCCCCGTAAGGGGTTTCCACGTAAATCCCGTGTCTACTTGTGATTTGGTATTTTCTTTGCCATATGTGTTGATTGGGTCACCATCTTGCTTGCTATTGGTTCATATATCAAGTGGTTGCTTGTATGGATATTTTGGCATGAGAGGCATTCATGTGTTCTTGGATGTGTGGCTGATTTGTTGATGGGGCTGATGTTGCCAACGCGGGCGGTCCCGAGTGGCCAGAGCGGCCAGCTCCAGGAGCGCTGGCTCCTGTTGAGGCTTTGGCCGGTGGCCCGGGTTCGACCCCCGCCGCGGCACCACGCACTGTAGCGATTATTTCCTTCGTTGGCTCTGGTCGCTGCAGTGCACAAAAAAATCCCCTCGCTCCTCCGTTGGACCAAAGCATAGGTTAAGTACTCGCGCCGATTCTCACCGGCCTGCTGAGTCCCTGTGTATGGTGCGGAGGAGGGTTCGGGGGTTTTCTCGATCTGTGTGAGACGATCGTTCTCCTTAAAAATGCCCGGGGGCCGTCATACCCCCCGCAGGTCGAGTTTTTTGTTGATGGGGCTGATGTTCTAGTGAGCTAATTGATGCAAGTATATTGTCGTTGATCTATTGAATAGCCTGTGTTGTTGGGATTTCAAGCATAATTGCTGTTTTGATGCTGTCTCATTTTCTGCACACACGGTGTTCGGTGAAATGCTTGTGAGGGATTAGCTTGCTAATTGTTGTGCTTCCGCTGCCCCTTACACTTACAATTGGTATCAGAGCTTAATTACATCAAAGGCACTTGGTTAATTGCTGTTTTGCTTCAGAAATGTCACATTTGGAAGTAAGCAAGTTTGATGGTAGTGGTGACTTTCGGTTATGGCAAGTGAAAATACAATCGGTGTTGGTTGACAAGGGTTTGGACAGCGCTATAGAAGATGCTGATTCTGATTTGGTAGCAACATCCAGAGATGAGGCGAAGAATATTGATAAGAAAGCTTTGGCGGTGCTCCGTTTGGCTCTTGCAGATAATGTGCTAAGGCAAGTTTGTGAGGAGAAAACTGCTATGGCTCTTTGGAAGAAATTGGAAGCTCTCTATTTGGACAAGTCACTCTCAAGTCGTTTCTACCTCATGATGCGCTTGTTTAGGATGCGTATGCAAGAAGGCACTCCTATCAAGCAATATATTGATGAGTTCAATAAGGCGGTGCTTGATTATCAAAATGTGGGCAGCTCTATGGATAATGATCATTTGGCCATTTTGTTCTTGTGTTCACTCCCAGATTCATATGATGGCATTAGGGACCAGATCCTTTATGGTACAGATTCTATCTCCATGGATGATATTACTACTATCCTTTTGTCAAAGGATTTGCTGAAGAAGACACGTTTGGAGAATCATGGTGAAGGTGAGGGTCTTGTTGTGAACCGTGGGAGGTCCATAGAGCGTGGTCATAGTGGTGGTGATTCTTCTAACAGCGGTAGAAGAAAATCAAAGGGCCGTTCAAAGTCACGTTTGGGCAAGAAAGAATTGCGTTGCCATTATTGCAAGGATCTTGGCCATTTCAAATGGGATTGTCCTAAGTTGAAGAAAAATGGGAACAAACCAAATGATGGCAGCAAGGGTGAGAATTCTTCTTCAGCTAGTGTGGCAGTAGCAGATGGTGATTTAGTTGAGTGTGGTGATTTACTTGTTGTCAGTGCAGATGGTTCATCAGTTGGGCAGTGTGCTTCCAGTGCATCAGCTGATTGTGATATGAATTTCAGCACTGGTTGGGTTCTTGATTCTGCTTGCTCTTACCATATGTGTCCGCACCGAGAGTGGTTTGCCACTTATGAGCCTTTGGATGGTGGTTTAGTTTCTATGGGCAACAACACAAAGTGCAAAGTTGTTGGTATTGGCACAGTTAGATTCAAGATGTTTGATGGTATTGTTCGCACACTCACAGATGTTCGCCATGTGGTTGGGCTGACCAAGAATTTGATCTCTTTTAAGGCACTTGATCGGAAAGGCTACAAGTTTGTGACTCACAAATATCAGATCAAAGTGTTCAGGGGTTCTTTGTGTGTGATGAAGGCTCTTACTACTCCTGATACAGATGATTTGTATTTCTTGCAGGGTAGTTTGCTTACTGGGACAGCTGCAGCAGCTTCTAGTTCGTCTCAGGTCGATGATGACACTATGACTACTTTGTGGCATATGAGATTGGGGCACATGTCAGAGCGAGGTATGGTTGAATTGAGTCGTCGTGGTCTGTTGGGCAGTCGAAAGACAGGTAGTTTGCAGTTCTGTGAGCATTGTGTTTTTGGGAAGCAAACTCGTTTGAGGTTCAGCAGGTCTGTGCACACGACGAGGGGTATTCTTGACTATGTGCATACTGATCTTTGGGGTGATGCACCGGTTATTTCTAATGGAGGTGGAAAATATTTGCTAACCTTTGTCGATGATTTCAGCAGGAAGGTTTGGGTCTACATCCTAAAGTCCAAGGATGAGACATTTGCTCGTTTCCGTCAGTGGAAGGCTATGGTGGAAACACAGACAGAGAGGAAGGTCAAATACTTGAGATCAGACAACGGCACTGAGTTCCGCTCGGGAGAGTTTGAGAAGTATTGTCGGGACGCTGGCATTACAAGACACTACACCACAGTTGGTACTCCACAGCAGAATGGAGTAGCGGAACGTATGAACAGGACATTGTTGGAGAGGACCCGGTGTATGCTCTCTCATGCCGGGTTACCACAGAGTCTTTGGGCAGAGGCAGTTACCACAGCATGCTATCTAGTCAACCGCTCGCCATCGACAGCTATTGAGTGCAAGACACCAGAGGAGGTATGGTCTGGCAAGCCTCCTCAATATGATCACTTGAGGGTATTTGGTTGTCCGGCGTATGCTCACATTCGCCAGAACAAGTTGGAACCTCGAGCATTGAAATGTGTCTTTCTTGGTTATGGTGATGGAGTGAAGGGGTATCGTTTGTGGTGTAAAGACTATAGACCCCCTAAGGTGATCGTCAGCAGAGATGTGACCTTCGATGAGATGGCGATCGTTACTCCAGGTTGTCGACAGTTGGGAGAGGCTTCCACTTCAGGTGGAGCTTCTACAGGTGGTGGTTCTGAGGCAGAGCGGGTAGCACAGAGGGTAACATTTGAGGTGGGGACTCCAGTTACCGAGTCTACCGCAGCTGATAGTCAGCAGCAGCAGGATGAGCAGCCATTGTTGTCAGAGTCTGCAGATGGTGTTCATGATGACTCAGTTGAGGCAGATCATGAGTCAGGTGCAGCTGATAGTCAGTCAGAGGATGCAGTTTCAGGTGGAGCTTCACAGGCTTCAGATTCTCCTATTGCACCTCGTATTCAGAGACAGAGGAAACCACCACAGCTTTATGGAGATTGGGTCAGACCTGTTGCAAGAGGCAGAGGTACAGCTGCATTCGCTTTGACAGTTGCAGAGGATATTGAGCATGATGAGCCTAGTACTTACAGAGAGGCAGTTAGTAGTCCTCAGGCAGCTAGTTGGATCCAGGCTATGACAGAGGAGATGGAATCATTGCAGAAAAATCAGACTTGGGATTTGGTGTTGCCGCCCAAAGGGCGCAAAATTGTTGGTTGTAAATGGGTGTTTAAGCTCAAGGATGCTTCTTCAGAAAATAATGCTCCGAGATACAAAGCTAGATTGGTAGCAAAGGGTTTCAGTCAGAAGGAGGGAATTGACTACCATGAGGTATTCTCTCCAGTTGTGAAGCACACTTCCATTCGGGTTTTATTGTCTTTGGTTGCTCTATTTGATTTGGAATTAGAGCAAATGGATGTGAAGACAGCGTTTCTTCACGGTGAGCTTGAGGAGGAGATCTTTATGGCACAACCAGAGGGATTTGTGGTTGAAGGCAAAGAAAACCACGTTTGTTTGCTTAGGAAGTCATTGTATGGCTTGAAGCAATCTCCAAGGCAATGGTACCATCGTTTTGATTCTTATGTAGGCAGCCATGGATTTGAGAGGAGTCCATATGATGCTTGTGTATTTCAGAAAGTACTTGCAGATGGCTCAAGGGTGTATATGTTGCTTTATGTTGATGACATCCTTATTGCAGGGAAGAGTCGTTCTGCTATTGATGAAACAAAGGCCATGCTCAAGAGTGAGTTTGAGATGAAGGATTTGGGTGCAGCTAGGAGGTTGTTGGGTATGGATATTCGTCGTGACAGATCAGAAGGCAAACTTTGGCTTTCTCAGAGTCAGTACATTGAGAAGGTTTTGCAAAGATTTCATATGTCACAAGCAAAATCTGTTTCTACTCCTTTGGCTGCACATTTCAGGCTTTCTTCTTCATCGGGGCCATTAGATGCGGAGGAGAAAAAGTATATGTCAAGAGTTTCTTATGCCTGCGCAGTTGGCAGTTTGATGTATGCTATGGTTTGCACACGTCCTGATATTGCACATGCAGTTAGTGTTGTGAGCCGCTTTATGTCAAATCCAGGCAAAGAACATTGGAGGGCAGTACAGTGGATCCTTCGGTACCTTAGGGGCACAAGCAAATATGGGTTACTGTTTGATCAAAGGGCAGCAAGTGCAGGACAAGTTATTGGTTATTCTGATTCTGATTTTGCTGGGGATCTTGATGAGAGGCGCTCCCTCACTGGCTATGTGTTCCAGCTTTGTGGGTCTTGTGTTAGTTGGAAGGCAACCTTGCAGCGTACAGTTGCTTTATCAACCACAGAAGCTGAGTTTATGTCTTTGACAGAGGCAGTGAAGGAGGCTATTTGGTTGCATGGCTTTCTTGGTGATTTGGGCATTGAGCAAGTTGATCGTGTTGTCTTTTGCGATAATCAAAGTGCGATTCACCTTGCAAAAGACGAAAAATTTCATGAGAGAGTCAAGCATATTGATGTGCGAAATTTCTTTATTCGGCTTCATGTGAAAATGAAGAATTTGTATGTTGAGAAAATTGGCACAAAAGACAACCCAGCTGATATGTTAACCAAGGTGGTTCCAAAGGCCAAGTTTGAGCATTGCTTAAACTTGGTGGCTGTTTGTGCTTGCCCGAGCTAGCTCCCAAGTGGAGCATTGGAGGCGGTGAGTCTTGTTCCATGTTGATTTGTTCACTTGAAGATGAAGTATTTGAAGATTGAACTTTTGGCATCAAGAAGCTTGATGCGTTGGCTCTATGGTTCTTTTGTCGCTGAGGTGGAGAATTGTGATATGCAGCTCCTAATTTCACCCTTTGAGCCCCAATTTAGCTAATGAATCATGAAAAACTTTGCTTACATATGTATAAGGCTGAAATGGGGTTTATTTGCTGAAATATACAACTTCGGGGGGTTTTCTGTAAAACTGCCAAACCAGCCCAAAAGCAACCCGAAGCTGCTCTGTTTCCTCACTTGTTCATTGTTGGAGAAGAGCTAGGATTAGGGTAAAAAGAGGAGAGTATTGAGTGGCACCAAATCCACAAATTTGAGAGAGTGATTTGGGGATTTGGAGCCTCCCCATGCTTGTTGGCTCCCACCTCTTGTATTCTTCATCTTCATAGTGGATCGATTGCTCGCCGCCGCCCGTGGTTTTTCCCCGCAAGGGGTTTCCACGTAAATCCCGTGTCTACTTGTGATTTGGTATTTTCTTTGCCATATGTGTTGATTGGGTCACCATCTTGCTTGCTATTGGTTCATATATCAAGTGGTTGCTTGTATGGATATGTTGGCATGAGAGGCATTCATGTGTTCTTGGATGTGTGGCTGATTTGTTGATGGGGCTGATGTTCTAGTGAGCTAATTGATGCAAGTATATTGTCGTTGATCTATTGAATAGCCTGTGTTGTTGGGATTTCAAGCATAATTGCTGTTTTGATGCTGTCTCATTTTCTGCACACACGGTGTTCGGTGAAATGCTTGTGAGGGATTAGCTTGCTAATTGTTGTGCTTCCGCTGCCCCTTACACTTACAATTCACCACACAGGCCCTCTTGCAAAATTGAACACGGCAACAGTAACACTCCTTCCCAAAAAAGAAGTGTCCGAATTGGTCAAAGATTTTAGACCAATCAGCTTGATCCACTCATTTGCAAAACTGTTGTCCAAAGTGCTTGCCATCCGACTGTCGACCGAGATAGATAAGTTGATTTCAGTGGCACAAAGTGCATTCATAAAGAAAAGGTGCATACAGGACAATTTTCTATATGTCAGAAATCTTGCAAGAGCTTACCATCGCACAAAGAAACCAGCACTACTTATGAAGTTGGATATATCGAAAGCATTCGACTCGGTTTCTTGGGAGTATCTCCTAGAGGTGTTGGAAAAGAGAGGGTTCCCGCCTAGGTGGCGTGATTGGATTGCGCGGATATTAACCACCTCATCATCATCAGTACGCCTAAACGGTGTCGAGGGGCCAGCGATCCGCCATGAGCGTGGGTTAAGGCAAGGCGATCCGCTCTCACCATACCTGTTTATTTTGGCCATCGACACTATGCAGCATTTGTTCGCGGCCGCAACAGAAGAGGGACACTTGTCAACACTACGAGGCAGGCAGGCCAAGCTTCGGTTGTCATTATATGCTGATGACGCTGTGCTTTTCCTCAGTCCGGATCGAGCAGATGTTGACATGACCATGCAGATTATCAGGTTTTTTGGGGATGCAACTGGATTGCGAATCAATGTGGAAAAGAGTTCAGTGGCACCGATCAGATGCGATGACGTTGATCTAGATTATGTGCTGCAAAATTTCAGTGGGGCTCGTGTTGGTTTCCCAGTCACGTACCTGGGTCTTCCGCTGACTCTTGGTAGGCTAAGAATTGTTCACTTGCAACACATCTTGGATC
Source organism: Eragrostis nindensis (assembly GCA_012490785.1). Taxonomy (NCBI): domain Eukaryota; kingdom Viridiplantae; phylum Streptophyta; class Magnoliopsida; order Poales; family Poaceae; genus Eragrostis; species Eragrostis nindensis. The sequence goes on along the minus strand of JAAXCT010000035.1, from coordinate 2,186,309 downwards.
GAGCTATGGCAAAGATGTCTGGTTGGCAAGGAAAACTGATGAACTTGGGAGGACGTCGTGAGCTGGTACGATCAGTCCTCACCTCCATGCCCATTTATTTGCTCACATCCCTGCGGCCACCAAAAAAATTCTACAAGGATTTCGATAAGGTGCGCCGACGTTTCTTATGGGCCGGGAATCAACAACTACATGGAGGCAAATGTAAGGTCAGCTGGGCGCGAGTCAGTCGGCCTCTGAACCGAGGAGGATTGGGAGTTACAGATTTGGAGTTCTTCGCGAGAGCCTTAAGGCTTCATTGGCTGTGGTTCCAATGGAAACAGCCTAACAAGCCATGGGTTGGTTCTGAGCTACCGATTGACGCCACTGATGAAGCTCTGTTCGCAGCGGCAACCAAGGTCACTGTGCACAATGGACTGACGGCACTCTTTTGGACTTCGAGTTGGATTGCAGGGGTCGCGTCGGCGGCCATGTTCCCAAAACTGTTCAAGCACAGCAAGAGGAAGAGACGTTCTGTGGCCGACGCAATCTCAAATGACAACTGGATACGGGACATTATAAAAGATATAACAGCTGACCTCTTGGAAGATTATGTGCAGCTATGGACTCTTGTAGACGAGATGGCCTTTGACCCTGCGTCACAGCAGCAAGATGAGATCATATGGACAAGAACATCGTCTGGTGAGTACACGGCCAAGTCGGCGTATAACATGCAGTTTTGATGGTGGTGTTGGGTCCTTTTTCCCGACAAAAGTTTGGCAGGTGTGGGCACCTCCCAAGTGCAAATTTTTTCTTTGGCTGCTGTTGCAAAACAGGGTTTGGACAGCTGATCGACTATTGATGAGAGAATGGCCAAATCAATACTTCTGTCAACTGTGTTTTCGGAATTTGGAGATAGCAGCCCACTTGTTCTCGGAGTGTCCTGCATCATGGCAAATATGGACGGCAGTTAGTATCTGGATCCAAGCACCGCAGCTTAACCCGGTTTCTTGGCCAACTGAACAATCGTTGCGGAGTGGTTCAACAAACTCGCGGATGGACCAAGCATAGATCACTGTAAAGGTATCAGGTCCCTCATCATCATTGTTATTTGGGCAATATGGCGAGAAAGAAATGCTAGAGTGTTTGAAGGAAGAGAGAAGACCTGTGAACGCGTCATCACTGAGATCAAGGAAGAAGCATCCATGTGGAGTGCAGCAGGAGCTAAGCGCCTTGCGGCACTCGTCGTTAATCAGTTTAGAGAGTAGTTCCTTTTGTAACCGCTGGCTTAGCCCATGCTCCTAAGCCTGACGTTAAGTTGTAAGTGCGCCACTGGCGCATGAAACTCTATTTCTTCTTATAATGCAAATGCCGGTAATGTTCCGGAGCTTTCGAAAAAAAAAAAAGAAAAGGGACTGAATATTTGGTCAGGTCCCTGGCTGCCTAGAGACTGGAGACCGATTGCCTGTAACCCCGAGAAACAGGAACACCATCACTCATGCATGTGTCTGAATATATTGGTGAATCCAAACACAGGTGACTGGGATGTTGAGCTGGTACAGAAGATTTTTTGGGAAGAATATGTAAAGATTATATTGTCGACACCGGTGCATGAAGGCTTAGAGAATGTGCTAGCATGGCATTTTGACAAGAAAGGAATTTTCACAGTCAAAAGTGCGAGCCGATTGGCTGCAGAGGAAAAGCTCAGCTAGTTCATCTGTACCTCAACCTGACCCTTTATGCAAGAGAACCGGGAATACAAAGTGCCAAAATAAGTTGAAACACTTTATGTGGCGTTTCACACATAACAGCCATGCTCTGCGTTGTAATCTGAAACGAAGGCAAGTCAAGATAGAAGACACTAGGTGTGTGGTATGTCAAAGGCTGGATGAAGATGGTGCTCATTTGTTTTTTAAATGCAAATTTGTTAAACATGTGTGGGAGCTGGTAGGCCTTGAGAATATTAGGCGAAAACTCTTGCTGATCTGATGTCTGCAAGACAGGTGATGCAAACAATTCTTGATCTGAAAAAAGAGGAGAAAATTAAGGTTCTCTCTCTGTTGTGGAGTTGGTGGTCTGAAAGAAATCAGATAAGAGAAGGAGAAGGAAGAAGAGATGAAATAATGGTGGCGCAGGGGGTGTTGGTGTACAGCGCTGAAATTTTAAAGGAGCTTGCCGGATAAGCTACAGTGAGATCTCGGCAACGACCACGCTGGTCAAAACCAAGTGAAGACTATTTGAAAATTAATTGCGATGCAGCTTTTCAACCACTGTCATCTTCAGGAGGATGGGGTTTCATAATCAGAGATGCGGATGGGGATGTGGTGGTCTCAGCTGGTCGTGGACGGGTTGATTACTTGCTGGATGCGTTCCAGGCTGAATTAGTGGCCTGCCTCTACATGCTCTGCAAACAACGGCTGATCTGGGCATTGGGAAAGCTATCTTAGAGATTGATACGTTGTTGGTTCAACAGGCGGCGAATTCAAATGAGTATAATCTATCTGCTGTTGGAGGATTAGTATTAGAGATGAAGGCGATGGCAGCTGCAAATTTCTTGGATTTTTCAATTATTTATCGCTCTAGAGAATGTAGTAGAGTTGCACATGTTTTGGCAGCGTTGGGATGCCAATGTTCAGTCGGAGATGATCTGCTTGAGGACATTCTCCCGAATTGTATCAGGTCCTTGATTGCCGACGATTTGTTGGCTCATGATTAATGGAACACGATGTTTCAAGGTCCAAAAAAAAAAAGCGACCGAGACAAACACACAATCTCAGTCCCCTAAGGTGGCGACACACCCAGATTGTAAACTCTACGACAACTGAAGTACTTTATCTTGACCTAATTAAATGGGAGTCATCAGTTTATGGGATCGGATTTCCTCCCGCCACCATGGGCCACTGCATCGTCACCAAGAAGCGCAAATGCGCCGATCACGGCGGCGCCGAAGATGCCAGCGCGCCGCCGGAGCCGGACCTGATCAGCAGTCTCCCGGACTGCGTCCTGGGCACCATCGTCTCCCTCCTTGGCACGGATGAGGGCGCCCGCACCGCCGCCCTCGCCCGCCGCTGGCGCCACGTCTGGCGCGCCGCGCCGCTCAACCTCGACGACCCTTTATCCAACGTCACCGACGACGACCGACGCCTGCAGCTCATCTCCGAGATCGTCGCTGCTCACCCGGGCCCCGCGCGCCGCGTCGCCTTCAGATCCCTCCGGCTCCGCCGCCACGTCGTCCACTACGACGCCTGGTTCCGCCTGCCGCTGCTCGACGCGATCCAGGAGCTCGTCCTCTGCTTCCGTCTCGACAACGGCTATCCCCGGCTGTCAGTCTCCGCTCTCCGGTTCGCTGCCTCGCTCCGCGTGCTCGACGTCCGCCACTGCAGGTTCCCCCCCGCCGGCTCCGTCTCGACCGCATTCCCCTGCCTGACCTATCTCTCTCTCTACGAGGTCGTCATCGACGAGGAGCTCCTCGAGGGCATCTTCTCCAACAGCCCAGGGATCGACACGATGAAGCTCCACAACAACTTCGGCCACCGCCGGCTGCGCGTCTCTAATTTGCCGAGACTGAGGCGTCTGGCCGTGGCTGTCAAGCGTTGCTTTACTCTTAGGATGAGGAGGGAGGAGGAGGAGATCGAGCTTGATGATCTCGTCGTCGAGGATGCTGTAAGCCTTGAACAGCTTGTACTGGACCAGATCGACCATGGCCCGTCGGTGGACATCACCGGCGCAACCAAGCTCAACGTGCTGGGCTACCTCCAAACCGGCTTTCCCATTTTTGATCTCGGCAACTTGGTCTTTAATAAGGTATATAATATAAGATGCATATGCCTCCTGCAAGTTCTTTTTTTTTTCAGGTTTTGCTAATCTCTTAGTCGCTCTTCGAGCAATTAGGTACGAATCCAACCATTTAGGTCTTGCCAACAAAAATAACAAGAATGTTCTGGCTTCAACAAAAAAAATGTTCTAGATTCAAGAAAATAATATTCGGTATTATCTGTTTTAACAATGTTGCATATGAAAGGGCATAGTAGTCCTAACACGACATGACAACAATGAAAAGTTCATTTTCTAGAATCCAACCCTTGACACATTTTGTTCATTTGCAGGGCATGCTTCCCGTCAGCCCGGGGAAGCAGTTGTCCACTGTGAGAACCCTGGCATTAGATGTTGCCAAGCTTAATCTGAAGCAGGTCGCTGACTCTTTAAGGTATTTTCCTTCCATTGAGAAGCTTCACATCAAGGTATGGGTTGTATTATACTATCAGATTGCATCATTCACTTCCTACCTGCATCTAATATATCTATTAATTCGCGTTGTTTCTAGATTGAGAGCTGGTGGATGAGTATGGAAAGTGCTGCGTGTTCTACGCTCCAGTTACTCCCATTGAATGTCTTGACCGTAGTCTCAAGATCATCGAGCTACAACCATATAAAGGATACGTTTCACAGGCCGAATTTGCAAAGTTCTTCATTGAGGGAGCAAAGGTACTCGAGCTCATGAAGTTTGGTGGCTGCGGTGGACATTCTCCGAGGTGGGTTCAAGACCAGCATAGGCAGTTCAATGCAGCTAGCAAAGCTTCAAGATGTGCTCAGTTTTATTTCGGACATGAGATCGAATCACGAAATTGGATGGAAGATTGCTTCACTAGAGATGACCCCTTCTCTAAAAAATAGGTGACCTCAATTCTCGTGTTTTATGCTTCATCCTGGAAGCAATGGGAAATGAGCGTTTCATTCCATTCCTAATAACATGTCCTTAACCATTTGACTGTCAAAACTGGTAATTCACCGAAGTACTTATTTTCTTAAGTTGATGAATCTCAAGTTTCCTTGACCTAATACAACATCATAATAGAGGCATCTGGCATCTGTTCGGTCTGTTCATGTGCTTTCCGCTTGAGATACGCCCATCGCTTTTCTTCAGGGTACATTGTTGATATACAGTTTTAATACCCTGGCATTGCTGTGCCTCTCTTATATGCTCATGCCCCCCTTTCCTTGCTCTTACACATGAAGGGTGAATTGATAAGCTGCAATTTGAGTAGCCATCAAGCCATGTGTTATTATACTGTGTACTGGTGGATTATTTCTTTGAGAGTTTGAGTATCATGTCGTTACTGCACTCCATGTTTCCTGGTAGCAGTTCTAAACTTGTCTCTGTCGAGATCGGTGAAGTCAACAGTGGTGGCAACTCATTGGTCTGCTTCTGAAACGTGACAAAAAAGGATGCTGCCTAGTTTAATACTACAGTACACCACTAGAGAGTTGGGACCTGACAATGCTGTATTGTTGTGCATTTTCTTTTTGTTATGACATCGTGGTTAGTAGATCCATGACAACAGCTTGTCGTTAGCTTAGTATACTTCCCTTGTTGAGCCCGAAAAGTGCATGCCCCGCAACAATTACGCTTAACCGATGCTGCTCTCTGATGAGCCTAGAGCAGTATCGGAGCTGTGAGAGTGATGAGATGGTATGCCACTGCTAGCCTATTTGTTGAGACCAGTGAAGGCTAAAAAATGGATCCCTCGTTCATGGACAAAACTTGTGAAACGATATTACCGCTTTGTTGAGATCGGTGAAGGCCCATCGATCAAAACATGGGATTTAAAAAATTAACGTATGGTTTGTGGATAAAGGCGCTCTGCTTTGTTTTATAGGAGTACCACCTGGCAAGTTGGCAACATGAGAATAAAAATTGGTGCGTTCGTTGGGCTCGGAATCTTTTGAAGACTCGAGTCGGAGCAGCCACCATCGCTGGTCCAGGGCGTGTGTTTGAGCTGCTCGTCGTTTGGTACGAATCTTTATAAACACACATGCATCTCATCTCTTCAGCTGATCCAGCCACTGAGCTAGTCAGACTCGGTCATCATGGCAACGGTGTCCCACCTCACGCTCCCGCTCCGGCTCCGGCTCCTTCTCGTGGTGGCTATTGCCATCATCGCTGCTGCAATGCCGACGATGGGCGCCGCGTCGGCGCCGGAAGCTGATGATGACCACTTCCTGGGCGTGAGCTACGGCACGCTGGGCGACAACCTCCCGCCGCCGCACCGCGGTCTGGAGCTCGCCCGCTCGGCGGGGGCCGCCGCCGTCCGCTTCTACGACGCGAACGCCACCCTCCTCGCCGCGGCCGACGCGGCCGGCCTCGTCTTCATCCCGAGCCTCCCCAACGAGCTCATCCCCGCCGTGTCCGCCTCCCAGCGCGCCGCCGACGCGTGGGTCGCCACCGCTCTCCGCCCGTTCCGCCGCAGCCGCGGCCTGCGCTACCTCTTCGTCGGCAACGAGGTGCTCTCCGACCCGACCCAGAAGTCGCGCTGGGTCCAGCTCGTCCCGGCCATGGCCAACGTCCACCGCGCGCTGCGCCGGCACGGGCTCGGCCGCGTGAAGGTGAGCACCACGGTGAGCATGCACGAGCTGGAGCACTGGAACGTGTTCCCGCCCTCCGCCGGCGCGTTCAAGCCGGAGATCGCCGACGCCGTCGTGCGCCCGCTCCTCGCCTTCCTGGACCGCACCGACTCCTACTTCTTCGTCGACGCGTACACCTACTTCACCTGGTCGGACAACCACACCGTCGTGCCGCTCTCCTACGCGCTGCTCGAGCCCTCGTCGTCGTACAGGTACCGTGACCCCGGGACGGGGCTGACCTACACCAACCTGCTCGATCATATGCTCGACGCGGTGGTCGCCGCCATGTGCCGCCTGGGCCACTGCGGCGTGAAGCTGGCGCTGGCCGAGACCGGGTGGCCCACGGCCGGCGACCTGGACCAGTTCGGCGCCAACGTGCGCAACGCCGCCACCTACAACCGAAACCTGGCGCGCCACCTCGCGTCCGGCGCCGGCACCCCGCGCCGGCCCGGGGCGCGCATGCCGGCGATGGTGTTCGCGCTCTTCAACGAGGACCTCAAGTGGGGCGCCACCACGGAGCGCCACTGGGGCCTCTTCTACCCCAACGGCAGCGCGGTGTACGAGGTGGACCTGACGGGCCGCCGCTCGCCGGCGACGTACCCGCCGCTGCCGCCGGCGCTCAACGACCGGCCGTACCCGGGCCGCATATGGTGCGTGGTCAGGACGGACAAGGGGCCCGTCAACGAGACGGCGGTGATGGAGCAGGTGAAGCCGGCGTGCGCCGACGAGGCCAGGCTGTGCGACGCCGTGCGGCCCGGCGGCGCGTGCTTCCGGCCCAACACGGTGGCCGCGCACGCCAGCTACGTCTTCAGCGCGCACTGGAACAGGTTCAGCGAGGACTACGGCGGATGCTACTTTGGCGGCTTCGCCGTGGAGACCACCGTCGATCCCAGTGAGTTGCCTGCCACTCTCCCACTCTCCCTGCTTTGTTCTAGCAGAAAATGAATGTTCCCTTTTCTCGAAATACATTTCGAACTAAACCTTTAGGATTTTGAAACAAAAATTGGTTGGTGTACCCACACAATAAACGACCTGACCATGGCTTGTTTCATCCTCGATTACCCTTCTATAATCAGTCTACTAATCGTATCACAGGATGACAATTTTTCATTTCAACTTTTTTTTTCTTTTGGCATGGTACTGGTTTCCACTATTGAACTTACAAATAATCTATTTTCCAGGCCATGGATCATGTAGATTTCCTAGCATTGTACTCAAGTGAACTGGTTCGAATATTTGATCAAGACCTGCCTACTTGCTAGGACTAAGGAAGCATCGCTCATGGTAGATTCTTGTTTAAATTGTTTTGTTACATGTTGGGCAAGGCGTTATAGTATGTTTAATGAGGATATGTATGTTTGTTGTTAAACTTTTTTTTTAATAAAAAAAGCATTCACAAGAGGGGCCGAAGGGGAGGGGGCACGTGTCCTTACTCACCGTTTGGTTAATTGCGCTAGGTTTCCCGATGAGTTCCAAGTTGATCATGGGTTGGTATATTTATTAGATGAAATTGTTGTTGTACCATTATGATAGAACCCGATTGCTCCCCTACCACTTTTTTCTCCTTGTTTCAGTTTTAGCACTGTGGTTCTTTATTCCGTTGTTGCTTCGTGTAGCACTCCGTCGGCCAACAGCTCGGCACACGAATTGTTTTTTTTTTTTGGGAACAGCCTAGAGCTCGTAGCCTCTTCTCATTCCAAAGCTTTCTTCAGGCTCACTTGCCTATCTAGCTGCGTGCTGGTTGGCACTTCGCATGTGCATGTGTTTGGTCTGCATCTCAAGCTCGCATGCGTGTGTAGCTGCGTGCTGGTCGGGACCTCGCCTACGCTTGCGCTGCTCTGCTCTTCAACTGATAAACGGTTTACTTTTTCAGGTCATGGGTCATGTAGATTTCCCAGCACTGTACTTAAGTGAACTGGTTTAAATGTTTGATCAAGGGCTGTCTTCTCGCAAGCATTAAGGAAGCATCCCTGATGGTGGATTCTTGTGTTAAATTATTTTGTTATGTTCTAGGTTATAGTATGTTTAAGGATTCTATGTATGTTTGTTGTTAAACTTTTGTTAATGGCATTCACAGGAAGGGGAGGGGGCATGTGCCCTTACTCACCTTTTGGTTAATCACACTAGATTTCTCTCGATGAGTTCCAGGTTGATTATTGGTTGGTATATTGACAGATCCTCTGCTGACCTTGAAACTAAGAGTTGATGGAGCGCACACTACGTACCTCAGCGATGGTCAGCTCGGGACATTAGGTCCTAGCACGCGGAACTCAACGTTGTTTCCATTTTCCACGCATGAGCAAAGTCTCTAAACAGTGAACAGTGATGCAACATAAAAGCTTCCTGAAAAAGTCCAAAAATAAGGAACTCGTTGACACGAAGAACACCACCATTTTGAATCGTCGGAAATAGGAGAGGGACCAAAGACCCAACCCAAGAAATGGTTAGCTTCTCCCGTAGGTATGATTGGCCTACACAAAGAAGAGCATCCCTAGCTCAAGGTGAGATACTCCACCGATTGCACTTTCCTACAAATGACATTGACGAAGAACAAATCTAATAGGAAATATATGAGAAGCCACTCGTCACCTCTTTCCATCTCTCTTTCGTTTGCCATCAAACTTTTGTTGAAGGCATCCACCTCCCTCTTTCCATCTCTCTGTCGCGCCAAAAGCTGAGCAGAAGATGGTTCCGAAACATGCGGAGCCCATCCGGATCTCGCTGACGAACCACACCCACGCCCTGACCCCATCGTCGAGACGACATGGAAAGACGATAAATAAGATCATCTGCGACGACAGCTTCGGCGGCTCCAAGGCCGGCGACTGGATGACAATGCAAAACCGATCGAGTACGTTCCGATCCGAAGCTCAATCGATCCCTAGGGCGATGGCGGGGGCTGGAGGCCCAGGTCGGGTGGACGCCTGGAGTAGCATCGCGTCGCGGCGAGCCCGACGAGTTGTGTTCATGGAGGCGAGCGTGCTTGCGTCACGTTTGGCGTCGTGGCCAAGCAGGAATGAGGAGCGGTGGCGTTGCAGCATGCGCGTTTGTCTCGCGTGGAGGAGGACCACGGACGTCTCGCTGCCTGGAAGAGCGGGTTCTGACCGCCAACCAGGGGCGGTCGCTATTTCAAACAGCGACCATCCTGGGTCCCTGTCAGCCGTTGGATTGTACCTGTGCGGTCAAGGTTAAGTGGGTTGACTAATCCTATCGTTGACCGTCGTCTTAAGGCTGGGGACCTGCACGGCGAAGGCCAATGCCGGGAGGATGGCAAGAGCAGAGCATGGCGTGGTGCCGCAGCGGAGATCGACGGGTATCATCGGAGTCTACGCAGCCGAGCAGGATTGAATCTACCCGCTCGTCTCCGCTGCTCAGACCTGCGAGCCCGACAGCCGGTCGAGGGCGCGGGAAACCTTGTCCTTCAAGGGCGCCAACTCTGCTCTGCGCAAGGGCGGCAAGCCCGGGTGTCTTGGAGCCCAAGTGGATCGCCAGAGGGACGCCGAGAGCAGAGGGTAGCACGCCGGTGGTCGAGGAAGCTGGCGAGCTCGTCGCCTCTGTATTCCGGTTGCCTTACCTATTTCGGGACGAACATTAAGGAGCAGTATCCTTTCGAAACCGGGGATCAAAATAATGGCAGTGTAGCAACCAACCCCTGGTGGCGACTGGATTTGGTTGCGCACAGGTTTCAGTTTTCACACCTGCCCGATCACATAACGGGCGTGTGCTATAGTGCGCGAATCCTCCGCTACAGTGTTCCTCTCTCACAAAAAACTGCAACTGCAACTGTATCCTCCAACCGAACAGGCTGAACACATGCAAGTCTGCAACATGAAGAGGGATCAGGGAAATTCTTTATTGCATGGAAAAATCAATTTCGTGCAACCAATTGCCTGTCCATTTGGGATAGTAAATCTATTCTGATGCTCCGTAAGGAAGCAGAGAATTTGTTTTTGTTGGTTAAGCAGCAGGACGGAGGAAACGTTCTGAATAAGGCAGAGTACACCACTGTCAGCGAGCTACACCGGCGTATGCATAGGCACAAGAATGAGAGATGATTACAAGTACAGAAGAGTTGAAGCAAGGAAAGTTGTTTGGCCGAGTTTGTTGGATTTTCAGTCCAAGAACCGGAATCTGAATTTTAGACCGAACTTGTGCACTGTAACTTAGTATCCGTAAGCAGAGTACTAGAGGAACCGATGATTGCGTGATTGTGTTGTTCGAATTCAGAACTAAAATAGAACGAAGGAAAGCACAAAGGCTACTCAGTTGGTGGCAAAAGACCAGGATTGTGAATACGCAAGCGAAATCAGGTGGATGTCACATGCATTTTCATATTCTCTCCTCTTCATGCTCGCCTGCAGATTATCTGTCTGCCTGTGGTGAGCTGGGAATTTTCAGGTAAGGACCTTTTCCATTTCTCACATCAGCCATGGTCGGTGCGAGAGAAAGCAGCGTGTGCGGAGAGACAGAGGCCTCGGTCTCGGACAAGATGGGATGGCCAGGCAGCGCTTCAAAATGCGGCAGCGATCCGGCGAGAAACCGCTCACCGATGTAGGACGCGCGGAACCTTCGGAAGAGCGTGCGGCGTTCGCTTGAATCTGACGCTGGGGGATGCGCGTGCGGCGGGGCTAGCGGAGGTCGGCGGCGGCGCCGGCGCCACCTTGCCGGTCAGGAGAGTTTACAAATAGCCCCCTGAACTGGATCGCGACTATTCATCACGATCCAAACCAGAGGTGTATATATAAATAGTTGGATCGCTACTATTCATCATGATCCAAACGAAGGGTTTATTTGAAAATATTTGGATCGCGATTTAACATTTGCAATAAAGACCCTCGTCGCGGCGACTGCTGCTCCTACAGTTATCTCTGCCGCCGCCGGCTCCTCCCGTCCGCCCATCCTTAGGCCGGAGTCGCGGCACCTAGCCCTACAGTATCTGCTCAAACCATAGGTTGGAAGCTCTAGTCAAGCAGGCGCGCCATGGCGGATTCCGGAGCGCGACGTAGCGCCGCGGCGAGCCCGTCGGTCGAGGGCGCTAGAGGAAACCTCGAAATCAGACGAGGAGCTTGTCCGTTCAGATGTGTACTACCGTCCCATGAAATGGATCGAGGGTCGCAAGTCTCAAACTGACAATGCATTTCATTTGCTGAATTAATGGACTGAAGCGCGATAGCTGCAGATGCAGAGTATTTTCTTTGCAATCAGAAAGAAAGGTCGTTTATAATTACACAGATGGAGATCTCTTCTCAATCTAGTAATGTTCACTCGACCGGGACAAAGCTGCTGCAAGGAGTAGAAGAAGTGAAGGCTTTCATAGCGGATAGCCGAGATGCAAGATCCACCTCGTAGGTGATCCCCGCCGCTTTGATCCTGCGTACCTCCTTCGTCTCCATGTCGAGCACCAAGGGCAAGAACTCGGTATGATACTTATCCCCCCGCTTAAAAAAATGATAGTATTCCAACAGCACGGCGCCGCTCCTCTGGTCTCCGAAGTTCATAAACCGAAGATTGCCACTCGTCACTAACTCAACTTCATCTGCTAGCTGCGACCTGACGCCTGCCTCCGTATCGATCGTCGCCTGCCGCGCCCAGCCGCCGTTTGGGAGCCGCATCTCCCAAACGAAGACTCTGAAGTCGCTCATGAAGAGCAAGCTGAGGTTCCCGTCCGGCGTCAACCTCAGTTTGGATTGTGACGCTTTCCAGTCGGCGTGCCGGAGGCGGTCCTCGGGGAGCTCGATCAACCCTGCCCTGCCCGTATTGACGTCGTAGGTGAGGATGTGCTCGCAGACGTGCATCAGCCAGTGGATCACGCCGCCGACGACCACGGCGGCGTTGTGGACGTCCACGGGCGTGGACCACGGCGGCCCGTCATAGATTTTAACGCACTTGATGGGGCTCCAGCCGCATTGTCCCCCTCCCGCCGCGTCCGGTGACGACGAGACCGTCTGCACGCGGATATCCCTGCAACAATCCAGCAGTTTCGACATGTCCACGGCGACCACCGTGAAGGCGCAGCCGATGCCGTCGGCGGCGGCGGTGAGCAGGACGTACGTGTAAACGCAGCCGAGGAAGGGGTTCATGTTGATGTCCGGCGGGAAGGGGAAGAAAACGCGGGCGTTGGTCATGGGGTCGTACACGCACATGTCGGACCGCCGCTCCGACCGCCGCCGCCGGTTGATCTCGCGGCGCTCCAGGAGGACCAGCCCGCCGCGCGACGTCACGGCCTCGTACCGCTCCAGGAGGAAGCCGCCGCCGCCGGCGCTGCGCGACACGAACGGGGCCAGGCTGTTCTCGGCGATGGACGCGGCGACCGGCGTCGCGGGGTGGACGAGGGTGAAGGTTTTGTCGACAAGGCCCAGGAGTCGGCAGGCCGGCACGACGCCGCCGTCGCGGCAGACGACGCGGGCGGTGAAGGACGGGTTGAGAATCTCTCGCCGGAAGAGCTTGCAGGTGGCGGCGCACCGGAAGATGGTGGCGGCGTCCGTGCGCGCGGCGATCTCGGCGAGGAGACGCGCCGGGAGCGCTGGATCCTGTGGGGTGTCCGGCGATGGTGACGCCGCCGTCGCGCATGTCGTTCGGCGGCGTTTGAGTGGCTTCGATCGATCTTCCCGCTGCAGCTTGTGTCCGTGCATATATATACAGATGGTGGGATCGGCCGCCTTCAGTGTCAGATTCGGATTTGAATTGCCCGCAGGTACCCAGTCCAAAACAAGCTCGGACATTTTATCACACCAATTGTCCGCGCATCAGAACTACAGAAGTTGAAGTAAGAAAGCTGTTCGGTAGAATTTGTTGGATTTTCAATCAATCTAAAGAAACAGGAGTATCTTACAGGTGCAATTTATCCAAACTAGAAGAAATTTTATATCACTTGGAAAAGATTCTTCTTAGCTTCCTGTCAAATACGGCACACTCGCTCGTAAATTTTTTTCCAACAGCCTGACCGAAGCGCTCGCAACAACAAAAGAATAAACAAAAAATCCCAGCAACCGCGCACACGTGATTGCAACAAACAGAATTCCGTAACCAGCCTGCAATGCGGCCGGGCTGTTGCGCGCTCCTGTACTGGGCCTCACTGGGCCGAGAGCTCGTATGCTGTACCCCCCGACACCTTTCTCCTCTTTCTGCTGATTGGAATGCCCTAACCCCGACACCTCTCTCTGCTCGGCGGCGGCGGCGATGAGGGCGATCACCGGCACCATAGTATCCTCCGACCCCTGCTCTCTACGCAGCGCCCGCAGAGTCCTCAACCGCTTCGCCGAGTCCGACTACGCCACCTACCTCCGCGCGGCCGCCGACGCCGCTAATGAGCACTACCGGTTCCTCCGCTGCCTCAGCGTCGACGACCAGCAGTTCGCTGCCCACCTCGACGAGGACGGCTACGAGGGACCGGTGGAGGATGAGAGAGGGCACCGTAGCGGGGAGGAGAATGGGGCAGCCGGTGGACCCCACATCTCCGCCGAGGAGGCGAAGGTACCAGTCGTTGCCGATGAGAAGAAGAGCAAGAAGAGGAAGATGAAAGAGGATCCTCATGAGGATAAATCTGTTGCTGGCGTTGCCTCCCACGCGGATGAGAAGAAGAGCAAGAAGAAGAAGGAGAAGGATCATGTAAAGCCAGAAGAGGATGTGGTGGATGTGAAGGGACAAATAGTGAATAATGGTTTGCCAGAGCAAGGAGGAATTGTCGATGGGGGGAAGAAAAGGAAGAAAAGGAAGCATTCAGAAGAGGAAGGTGATTCAAAGGGTGTTAAGGAGGAGGAGATACCTTCCACCGCTATTGTTCTATACAGAAAGGAAGAAAAAGAAGAGGGGGAGAGGAGATGATGATGACAATGTTTAAGAGCAAGGAGAGCATAAAAAGAAGCAACAAAGGAAGGAATCCCGAGGTTAGGTTTAGGAGGATCGTTGCTGATTGGAATTGTATGGGAATTTAGAGCGCGGTGAGGTTCGTGCTGTTGTATTTTATGCTTCATCTATTGGGGAAGTTGGGCTCTTTTGGGCACTCTGCTAGACTTCACAATTTTGTTATGTAACATCCAATTCATATGTCATGGCCATGCTATTCTAGCAATGAAATCTCCATTAGCATTGTTCTTAGAAGAAGTTCACATGTTTAGTCATTAATCAGATAAAAGAATGGATACTGTCCTATTTGATTATGTATTGGCTTTAATGTTCCAACATTTATTGAGTGATGGGGACCGGGAATGAAATGTCTTTCTGATGTGACTTTGTTTTTGGCATACAATTCCTTGTTTTTTTGGGTCTTTTGTAAGAACTGAATACTATATATATGACTTACTCTTGGTCACTATGTGAAGGAAATATTCTCCAGCTGGACTCACAAGACCGAGCATTTTCAAAAGATTCAGAGAAAGACTGGGATTCCCTACAAGTCCATGCTTTTCTTTGATGACGAGGACAGGAATATTGAAACGGTAACTCACTAATCCTTACTGTAGTCTCCTCATCGCCAGCTATTATCCGAAGTGTCCGAAATCTGTACAGAGAATTCCCATTATGTGGCATGAGTGCAGTTTCCGTCCTCATGTGTCATGTATGGAAGGTAAGATTAGGAAACCAAGATGTGTCATGTGTGGAAGGTAAGACCGCTATGGAATTATGGGTTTTGACATGCTAATGACTTACCTTTAGAAGGGAAAGCTAGCATCCTGAAAGGTCAACAGTAAATAGCAACCTGAATTCTATTCTAGTGGGTCTTTTTGTTCATATCCTCGTAATATGATGCTGGCCTGGGCATTTGAATTTTCACTTTTCGGTATGGTTGAATCAATTTTGAGATATTTTGGTTTGTTAAAATTGGCAACCAAAATTTATCTAGGAATATCAGAAACAACACAAATTTGGTCGTTTTCTTTTTTACCGAAAAGTCCATGTTGTAACCAAAAACATTTCATCGAAGAGCTTTGAAATTGCTCGTGCACGAAAAGAAATAACATCTCGCAGTTCACACAGCTCCTGGCCATTCTCTTTCTCGACCTGTTTAAATCAAGTAAACAACTGAAACAAGTCACTCCAAAAAGAAAATCAAGCAAAAGTTAAAAGATTAACAAGTAAACATGGCTCTTGCATGCTACTGGCCAACTGGTTACTGCTTGCACCCCACCTCATCGCTTGCGAGCTGCGGCTTCCGCTTACTGCCTGTGCCACCCCACAGGCTGCTACCAGCAAGCTTCTGCTTCTCTTGCGTGTTGTTGCTTGCCCCACCGCTGACTACCTGCACAACAACATTAGAGTTACGGCATGTGGTGGCTGCCTCCTGGCTTTTTGGGTTCGGCCGTTAGGGGATTATGTTAGGCCCTGTGGCCCATTGGATGGGCTTTGGGGGTGTGGGAAGAGGGGCTCGGGAATCAGGATGACATGCACACAAAGGAAGACAGCAGGCTGTTCTTTGGTGCTTCGGTCATTTCAGTGTTCTGGAGTCAGAAACTGAACAAAAAGCCAAACGTGGGACAGTGTAAAATCTTTGGTTTTGGTGCTTGTTTCCCCAGCCCTAATGATTAAAACACTATTTTTTGTATTATGTACAATGAATGGTGTATTTATGCAACATGCTGAATTAATCATTTTAGAAAAACAAGAAAGTGACTGCATCAGCTGTGCATCATAGCCTCATTCAAGACCTCACGCTATGTTCTTGACATTTTCATACACTGGATCATAGTGAACACTGTGTTCCTTTATACTCCCCAAGTTCCCGAAAATATGTCAATTGGAAGCCAAAACGGTAATCACTTTGTGGTGCATGATGTGGAATTGTGTTATCGCGTGATACTAACAACACTCAGATGGTTCATTCATGCTTTCAGGATTATTATATGCCTTCTATTTGTATTAGTGACAATGCTTGATAAAGAAAATAAACAAGCAATTGTTTAGGTCACAGCTGTTTCAGACGTTGCATACTTCAACTGATCAACTAGCTGCTCCACAACCAAAAAATGCTTTGCAGGCTGCCAACAAACACAGCGCTCAGACCATAGGGCATTAGAGCATAGCGTTGTAGGTGTGATCATATTTTAGCTTGGTTGGTAATAAGACTCGCATAAGTATCCATCTAAGCTGTATGTATGTGCAGATACAAGTGATTTTTATGACAGCCATGCCTTCAAGATACAGGAACTAATTTATTTGTCTCTTGTTTCAGGTGTCAAAAATGGGAGTGACAAGTGTTCTAGTAGAGAACGGAATGAATCTCAACATGTTTAAGTTGGGCCTCAGCAACTTCGCTACTAACTGTGCTGCCACTAGTGGAAAGCAGGACGAGTAGTGTCAAGGATAAGCGAAAAATATCTGAGGAACAATGACCTCAGGAAGCAGCTACAGAGTGATGAAGCAACTGTGGAGTGATTTTTTGGAGCACAAGTGCCTCAAGTTCTTATGCATGTTACAGTACATTGGTGCGTTTGTGCATTACAGATTGATTGCATGATTTTCTAGTATTTTCACGTGCGCGATGGTGATGTAACCGTATTCTGTAGATTTTCATGGTAAATGTTGCTTTATCAGTGAACTGCCTGGTCATTAGGCGTCCAACATGGCACCTCCAGCCAGTCATGTGTCTTGTTCCCTGTTTGGTGAGGCTAGGGACATTGTGTTTTGTTCTCCTTTCATGCCATGCCCCTCTTTCCTTTCCCTCCCATCTGATTTGTTGGCTTCGTGTATGATGTGGTTGTGTTGGAGGCTGGTAGAGCTCATCCTAAGCAGCAGCTTCCTCGGTCGGCTTTGTGTTCAAAGTTGGATCGACTCTGTCTAATCTACAGTGGGGGCATTTTGAAGCAATAATTTAAGGACAAAGGAAGTAATCTCCTGTAGCCGTTCTCGAAGAGGATTCATACGAGTGAATTTTTTTTAAAGACGCATACGAGTGAGTTATGCTACCTGCTACTATGTAATTGTTTGAGCGTGCAAAATGGCACCGTTTTACTAAACTACCTTTTTCCTAAACTACCCCTCCTCGAGGTCCAAGCCGCACATTGGGGATAAGGATATGGAGGTATAAACTATTTCCCATGTTTGGGATTGGGTTATGATTTTTTTACAAAAATACCCCTAGCTGAAAGCGAGGATTACCATATGTATTTATGAATGTTAGGGCAAAATCGTAATTTTACACTGCAATAGGGTTTCTCTGTCCCCGCCCCGACCTCGCCGCCGCCGGCGAGCCGGCTCGCCGGCCTTCCTTCGGCGGCATCCTCCTCCCGTTCCCCTGAGCTGCGCTTTTCATTCCCGCTTCGGGCCTCCCCACGTCTTCCCAAAAATCGGCGGAACCCGCACTAGCCTGACTCAGAGTCTCCGTCGATTAACGCCGCCCGCACCGCACCGAGGTCCCACTGGATTCGGCCTCTGCGAACCACCGGAGAAGAGCCGCAGTCGCCAAGATTCGCTGTTCCAACAGAGGAACAGCAGGCGGCCAGTCGCACCTCCCCTGCCGGCTCTTCGATTGGATTGGAGTAACTGTTTTCTTTCGATGGTAAGGAACCCTACTTGCTTGAATGCATTTTTTTCTGGGAGATAGATATCGACCTTACCTGCTATGCACGCTGTCAAACCCAAATTTTGCAAGA
The DNA here is from genome assembly GCA_012490785.1 of Eragrostis nindensis. NCBI lineage: Eukaryota > Viridiplantae > Streptophyta > Magnoliopsida > Poales > Poaceae > Eragrostis > Eragrostis nindensis. The sequence goes on along the minus strand of JAAXCT010000035.1, from coordinate 2,168,343 downwards.
AGAATAGGGTGTTCAGCTGAACACCCATGCCCAACGCTAACTCTGACCCTGTTGTGTGGTAGATGCTCCAGACGTTTTTTGCACATGTGGCTGTAGCATTTCATTTTTGCCCTTTTGTATTTTTCATGATGGTCATGACTATCGTAACTTGCACAGAGGTAGTTAGACAAAGTAGCTAAGAAACATCAAATTCAGTTCTATTTTTGTAGTATATATATTTGTCTATATTAAGTGGCTTTATAAGTTAAAGTGTAGCTCTATGGACTAAAATTTTGTGCCTCATTGCTGAGGAAAATTTTCTTTTCTGTTGGCAGAATGCTTTGGAGCAACTGGCATCTATTGATCTCATTGAGCTATGCAAGGAGGCCAGGATCGAGCACTGCCGTGCAACTAGAGACTTGAGTAGCTGTGGCCGCTATGTGCATCATGTTCTCAACTCATGTGGACATGCCTCGTTATGTGCTGAATGCAGCCAGAGGTGTGATGTCTGCCCAATTTGCAGAACTCCAATTCCAGACAGTGGGAGTAGTGTCCGGTTACGCCTTTACTACAAGTGCCTGGAAGCAGGCCTCATATCTAAGCAGCATGATGAAAGGTTTCAGGAAAAGGAAGACCATGTCAATCCTGTTAACATGGATGTGCAACGACTTCATTCCCTGTTTGATGTTGCTCTCCAGAACAATCTGTCTTCCTTGATTTGTCAATGTATCCTCTACAGGAATATGCTTTTGCTTTTCGATATAGCACAACTTCATTTTTATTGTTTCCTTAACATTTAAATCAGATATCACTGATGTTTGCTTGGATGAGAGTGCTGTGTCAAGTGATCCTCTTCTAGCATTTCTTTTGGATGAGGTGGTCATCAAGGACTGGTGCAAGAAGGCTGTTGGTGCACTCATTTCTGAGATGGGCGTGATTTGTATCCAACAATGTTCAATTAATTTTATATCTTGCGTACTATCTTTTTATACATGTGTAGCCATGCCTATTGAGGGTGAAGTACTATTAAATCTGTTTAGTAAAACCTTAACAATTGTCTAGATAGATCTGGATTAGAAGTGATGGAGTCTAAGTCATCCCAACTGCAAAAGTTTGCAGTGCAGTTGGCAGGAATTTCCAGTGTCCTTGAAGCTATGATCTCTTCTTTCACCGAAGCAGTGTCGGCTCATGTTAATGACCTGCATCAACTCTTTGAGAACACATTGAAGGCAAAACAGGTGTTGTTTCTTAACTCCACTGCTTCTAGGGATTTCTGGTCATTTGCTAGCAACTTAATATTGACTAGCCTAGGTACTGCAATGTTCATGCATACTGAAATTGCTACAGATAGTCCACCAGGGAACGATTATTTTGGAACATTATTTCAAGATGCATGGGATACTTAAGATTAATGCAAATATGGAATGCACAGAGCCACACACGTATTAGAGAAACAACCGTGTTATCTTACTTCATCCAATTACTGACTTGTCTGGTATAGATTGGTTGAGTCCACGTTAGTAATTTGTATGTTCTAGAGCACTTATTTTGTTATGAAGCCATGTGCTTTCTTACACTCTTGATGCTTGTGAACGCAATCCAAGATAGCTTGTGTTATGGCATCCAAGATAGCTTCTAACATAACTGTCAAAGGCAGTTCTATCAACAGTCTAGTTGAATTGTTAGCTTTATTTTACTTTATGTAAGCTTGTGTTCCACTATATAGGTGAGGATCTATGTGTGTTCATTCCTCTTTCCGCATATCAGAGTGCTGCACTACGGGTGTGTGTGCAGTTTCTCACGGAAATCCAATCTTAAAATACTTTGTATCTGTTTGCTGTATATCTCTCGTAATTTGTTACTGTCTGGAATGCTTTAGAGGAGAAATAATCATACATTGTTTTTAACAATCAGAGTTATTCTCGGCTAAATACTCATCAGAGCTCTCTTTTTTACAGCATTTGGAGGCCATGATTTGGTGCATCAGGCATAGATTTCTTGAGCATATGTCCTCACGGTACACTGATTTTGCATCCTGGAGCTCCGATGTGATTGAAAGAAAGGAATCTGCAAATAGAAGACAATGGCCTGGGATTACTGATGAAGCAGCAGGTTTCGATGAAACCAATCGCTGTACACTATTCATTGAGCAGGCACTACAAAACCTTGGCATTGAGCAAAGTTACAGGGATAAGGAGGAAGAAGTGGCAATTACATGCTTGCAGAATGAACCATCATCCTCTATGTTCTCTTCGATCATTACAACCGATCATTTTAGCATCAATAGATACCCGTTTAGAAACCTGCGTGAGGCAGTTGACATGCTCTTTCTACATGGAGCATCGGACATGGTGATTGCAAAGCAAGCAATTGTATCCTTCAGCTTTGTTATCTTATATATATCTAAACTGTGCATCATTTCTCACAAGAATGTTATTACCTTTCAATTTCCTTGACATTTTTCAGTTTCTGTATTATCTATTTGATCGGCATTGGACCAGGCCGGATTCAGAATGGAAGTATCTGGTAGATGATTTTGCCGCTACCTTCGGCATTTATAGTAGAACAGTGTTTGAATGCCTTGTATTTTGTCTCCTTGATGATCATTCTTCACAAGCTTTAGAGGTAACCCTAATTGCCTGTTTTATGGTAGACACATTTGATATGGACATGCATATCGTTCAAAATTGCTGTGAATCACATAGTTGTTCCCACCTTTCTTTTTGCATTAGTTGTGGACATATAAACATATCACTTTGCACTTTATTAATTATCTGCCTTTTTTATTTTCCGCACAAACTGTTTTACCTCTTTCATGAGGTATTTATAGATTATTAGTATTGTTGCAGCTCCATTTTTTCTCTCTAAAAAAAGCACTACATGGGATGATTGGGCTTTGTAGTATTCAGCATACCTTAAGCAAAATAGATTTATTAGACATGCCTCTATAATCGGATTAGCCTACCCCAACTGCTTGGGACAAAAGGCTATGCTGTTGTTGTCTCTATAATCGGATTGATATGTTTAGCTGAAAACTGCAAAGGCACAACTAAAGGTATCTGTTACTTCTGCCCCTATCATATTGCTTAGTGGGACTAGTCTCCAATCCCCACCCATACACCTGGGCATGTGTGTGCGCGCACACAAAAGAGGTCAGGGGGTGGGGTGAGGACAATTGCTTAGAGCAGTTCAGCTCACACAGTGCCCCTTTAGCATGCACCCATCGCCATCTGGGCGTTTGTTACTATGCCATTTGTGCTGTGCCCGCATTTGAACTCTAATCAACATAGTTTACTTCCAGGACCAATCATCGGACTAGATGAATATGCATACACTTTCAAGTTGTAAGTGTTACTTAACCAAAATAGTTTTTTCATGGTTCTTAATGATTAAATTGTGTAACTTGTTTTAAAACAGTTCTTTGGACTACTGCCTGCATTTGTATTATATTTGTTGTTTGTGTTGAGTCATTCCCCGCCTATATTCATGGTACCGTCGACTTCAGAGCTTGAGTCTTATTTTACTTAACTTTTCCGTGATCTTGTGTTTTGTTTTGTTAGTGTCTGGAATGCTTTTAAGGAGAAATAATCATAATTGTTTTTAACAATCAGAGTTATTCTCGGCTAAATACCACTTCTATACAGGAGGCATGTTTTCTCCTTCCCAAGATCTGTAGCAAGGAAACTCATCCAAAGATAGCACGAGTTCTTCTGGAACGTCACAGACCTGATATGGCACTGGTTGTGCTAAAGTGCACATGGCATGATCGTTTCTCTGCTGCAGCAACCGTCGAAAACGATAGCATGGCATCTCTTAGTAAGGCAGTGACTGCAGTCCAGGTAAGAATCGAATATGGCCATCTAACAGAAGCATTCATGTATCATAGGAGCTACTGCTCTAGAGTGAAAGAGCAAAGATCAGCAGATATGTCATACGTTGAGGATGCAGTCAAAAGCTCTTGGTTTTATCATGTTGAGGTCATGATGACTGAGTTTTGTAACATCTGCATTGAGAGGAATTATGTTGATAAAATGATTGAACTGCCTTGGGACTCTGAGGAAGAGAAACATCTTCACAAGTCGCTCTTTGATTGTTCCAGTGAGATGCCCTCGGAGCCATATGGTAGTCTGCTTGTTGTTTTCTACCTTCGGGTAATTACTCTATATTCTTACAGTTTTTCTCATCATGAACACAAGATTAACAGTTCAATAAATTTTATGAATGCAACTCTTGGATATCCTGATGTGGAATTGTTTTGCTCATTTGGGTCATTTGTCATATACAGACTGATTAACTTTTTTTTTAATTGCGGCATGCACATCTCAGACATTGCTGTAAATATAACTTTTAGTATTCAAAGCAGTAAGGCCTAGCTGGTGTACATTTGCTTTTCATACATACGGACATAAACATGATGCTTACTATTTTGTATTTTGTACATATAGAAATGTCGTGCATGTTGAAAATAGAGTAGACCAAGTAAAAACTCTTCCACTAATTATGTCTTATGGTGCTATTAGAAAACGTAATGAAGAGGAATTCCTTCGATCTATCTCTGTGTGCACAACTCTTTCCTACCTCATGCGAGTTTCCATAATTTGTTATTATGCTTCCTGATGGAGATCTTTCCATTCTGTACTTAAATTGAAAGAGATCTACATTTTTAGAGCTCTAAAGAAAATGATCATCTCAATCTTTCCTGTATGGCTGCCTTTGTTTTCACTAAGGAAACATGCTGTAACATTAAATAGCTTACAATTTTTATTTTGTTTGCTTGTTCTCTTAGCATTATCGGTATTTGGAGGCATATGAAGTTGATCGTAGTCTTCAGAGAATTGAGCAAAGGAAATTGGAGACTGCTACTGAAGATATTGCATCAAAGATCAGAACAATTGCTCAATGGAGGCAACGCTTGGTTGTAAGTACTATTATTTCATACTGCTGCTTCATTATGCACGCCTATTTTTTTGTCAGTGTAATGACTTGTAATTTGTTGTCTTGATAACTTAATCAGAGTAGGTTGACACTCGGCATTACAGAGCATTCGAAAAATTTTTCTCCCTTTTTTCATGCTTCTGCTGGTACACTGGAATATGTGTCCTAGTTACCTGTTTCTTCCCAGCCACATAAGTGAACTAGCTGAGTGTCTTTGTGGAAAGAGAGGGAGTTTGCTGGGACCGTGCACAAAAATATAGTTGATAAACTAGGATAGCACTCTATCTGAAATTTTAAGATTATGAACATTGTTTTTAGTTCTAAGTTCCCTGTGAGGGTTAATCATTCCTTGGCAGTAACTGCTCAGGTTATTAGTTAGGTTCTTATAGATTCTTTGTCTTCCTTTGGAATAATGTATCCAATAACCATTTTCAGTTTTGTATGTCAATTGAGGCTCGTCAACATTCTTTTTGGTTTCATGTTCCAGCCTTTTTTTTTTTTTACCTTCGAGAGCTGTCCTTGTGTATTAGCTATAGTTATAAGTTGCATGCTCTCTTTATGGGCATGCAGCTTATAATATTGTGCTGTACGAGATATTGTGCTGTACGAAGCCTGTTTTCTTCAACACAATATTGTGCTTCGCTTGGGATATATCTGTGCAATGCATTTAATTCTTGTATTTGTCATTCAGGCTAAATGCATCGATATGCTTCCAGAGGTCCAGAAGGAGACTGTAAAAGCCATCAACAGTGGAGAACAAAGTCAATTTGCTTGGACTTCACAAATATCTTCTCCAGTTAGTACTGTGGTTAAACCACAAAATTCCGCCATCAAGTTGAGCTCATCTTTCACCCCTGCTCTTCAAAACAAGTCAAACTTCCACTCAAAAAATATCAATGCATTGACTGATTCTGGCGGCCTGATTAGAAGCAGCCACTTGGAGTTAGGCCGAAAGATTCCATCTGTTCTACAATCCAGGGCAGTCTCCCAGGGGACACCTGCATCAAATACAAGATTCAGTGCAGGGGGTATATTCCCCTCTTTGGGCCAGAACGGTGATGGTCCATTTTTAAGGGGAACTAAAGAAATCAATTCTACAAAAGGAGAGTCAGGTTTTATGAAAGGAATTAAACATGATCATAATTCACTTCCTATGTATTTCAATTTGAGTTCTAGTGGTACACCAATGAAAGAGTACCAAACAAGTTTGATGAAGACTGAGGTTAACAGAAGCACTCCTTTTCAAGGAAAAGAATCTGTTGGAAAAGGAGAGTTTCAATTTGGTTCACGTGCTGAGAAGCCTTTCATCATTAGTGGAACCGGTGTTAGTCAAAATGGTGTCTCTAAGGTATTTGGAAATTCTGTTTTACAAGATCACATTCATAAAACCAAAGTACCAACTACGGAGAACATCTTCAGGTAATCATGATTCTGTTATTGTGGTCTGTGGCAATATGTTTTATGATGGTTCTTGATTGTACTTCGATGTCCAAAAAAAAAAAAAAACTGATACTGGTCTGGGGGGTTTGTACGAATAAATTCTGAACCTCACATGTGGTAATTGGCCGATACTGCCCTTTTTTTTACTATAGCGCTGAGATGGTCACAAGGGTAAGCTTCCCTCTGGTTATCTACCCAGATGCAAAGAAGCTGGATATGCTTGTTAGATCAATTAAGTTTACAGTGAAAAAATATTATGAAACTTAGCCTGAATTGATGGATGTCCCTAGGTGCCCTAACTCAGCTCAAGATAGAATTAAATGTTAGCAGTAGTATTGTTGGATGGCCCCAGCAGGTACTGATGTCCTTGGTGGCCCCTTGCCCTTTGCTTAGTTTTCCTTAAACTTGAGCGAGTGACAATGGTGGAATCGTTACAATATGGTGGATAAATGAAATGGTTAGAAAGAGTTAACATTGATTCTATTGTCTGCAGCTTTGCCAAGAAATCTTCAGCTAATGAAGCTGCAGCTGGTAAAGGTGGGTCAAGGTGGAGATCTGATGAATCTAGCGAAGATGAAGACGAGAAAAGAACATACTTGGAGAGTGGAGCTTCTCTTGGTACCAGAAGGCGACCCAGATTTTCTAGAAGATGATGCGTCCTTGTATTCTGCCATTTTAATAGTTCGCAAGACCCCCAGTCTTATGATTATCCTCTCTGTTGTTATTGTAACAGTAATTGTTTTGAGGAAAAATGTGTCTCCAGTTGTGTTTTTGGTGGTGACTATGTTGCAACTTGCAAGTTTTGCAGTCATGGCAGAGATGCAATTGTAACTAAAGGTGCTAGAAAATGAAAAGGCATACACATGTTGCATTCAGATGGTTTTGCAATCGGATTGTATGATTCTCTCTTGTAGTAACCTGGTGTTTTAGCACTTAAGGTGCAATAATTATATGCTCAGTTCATGGTTGATAGCATTGTCTTTGTGTTCAAAATTTCCAGGAGCAATGTGTAATGTAAAGAGTAAGTGCAATATTTTTACTCGATGACATTATGTTTTCTTAATCTTAAAAATGATAGGACAAGTTTTGTGGAGGAGGGAAAAAAATGAAAAATGATAGGACAAGTTTTGTGAAGGAGGGAAAAGATGAAAAATATAGGAATTATAATGTTATTTTAACATTATCCATTAAAATGGAAGGACAATAATGTTGAGAACCTGGTTATTGTGGGATAGATATTAATTTTCTTTTCTTTGGATGTCAAGTAACGTGTACCAGGAAACAAAACTGCGGTTTGTTTTGCCGACAATATATGATAAAGATGATGAACCACGGGAACACGACAGGACGGACTGCACCCGTTCTAGCCACCGAAACGGACACGGTGATCAGGTGCAGGTCCTACGTGCCTACCAAAAAATGGTTGGTCTCATTTCTGTGTGCTCCGTTTTGCTGTTGGATTAATTTATACAGTACTTTCGTGATCCTATATGGGCCTCCTTCCTCCCAGACCTCGAAAATAGCAGGCCGTGGGCTCTATTGCCGGACATGGCTGAACAGAGATCATCACCACCTTTTAGCCCACACACCAGCAGAAACAACACGGCAAAAAGCATAGGGAAGTCTTCGACGCGACCGGCAGCGGCCCGGCCCACGCACGAAAGGATCGATATCTCCGGCCCGCTGGTCGAGAGCCCGGGAAACCTCGAAATATGGCGAGGCGCTCGCTGTGGTCTGTGGATGCAAAATTCGCAATGCGCGGGCGGACGTGAGAAAATCTGCATCTGTGAAGCCGTTGTCCTGAAAAACCGGAAACCTTAAGCCTCCTAATGGTTTTCCGTGCCCTAGATTCTTTTTTTTTCCTGATTGCTCTAGCGCCGTACGTTCTCCCCAGGTTTAATTTCGGCCGCCACTCGTCCAACTGTACCACACCAGCACACCAGCATTGAATTAATTTTGTCATTCGATCCTTGATCCAAATCAAAATAAGGTCCTGTTTCTTTTCTGCGCTTCTACAACTGTTCTGCATCTGATGTTTGTAACCGATCGATGCCATCGATCTCATCTTAATTGGCCTGTTCCGCTGCGAGCGACCAGACACGTACTGCACTGCACGATGCGCCTCCGGCGGCGGTTTCTGAACCTCGTCATGTACGAGCTCAAGATCGAGCGGCATTTACTCGGTGCGGCGCATGTTATGGACCTGTCGCGCCAGGATTTGTTCTATCGAAAGCCGCCACGAAAGCATGCAGACGAAGCTCCATGGTTTAGAGGACATGGAGGCGATCCTGACGCCGGCGGCGAGCATCAGGCTCCTCCCAAACCCATCCGTAGAAAGTGTCTACCACGAACGAAAGATGGATTTCTTCGGCCTCTCCGAGACCAAGGTCTTCTGCACGGAGCAGTCCGGCCGCACCGTGCTCTACGACCCCGGCCTGCGCGCCGTCGTCCCCATTTGGCAACAAGCTAGTTTTAAATATTGTTATGCATACTTAGCACTATCCTTAAGTAAGAAAGTCTCTTGTGTTCCTATGGAAGCTTTGGTTGTGTGTCGTGTTCATGTAGTTGAACATATTTATACTGGTTTTGAGTCCTCTTGTGACAGTTACTCAGAGTAGGACAGCTACAACAAGGCACCTAAGATTAAGCTGCAAGCAGATTCACCTCGACGATTCACGTCACTCGACAAATCTGAATTAATATGATATGGTCTAACATGCAGCTTCACCTCGATGATTCACGTCACTCGACAAATCTGAATTAATATGAATATTGTGGCATAGTACAACATTGCCAAAAACACAGAGAGAAGCTACCAGTCTTTTTTTTTTAACGTCGAGTGGGAAGCAACTTGGCTGGTCGTCAACCAAGTACATGGCGAGTGCCTGTAAAGCAAGCTGTCACAGAAGATCCTCTCGTCCAGTGAGCCTCGATCCCTCCACGTCCCGACGAAGTCCACGAGGCCGAGACATCGCGCCGCGACACGGCCACCTCACACCTCTCCGCCCGCTCGCCGTCGCTCTCCTCCTCCGGCCCCCATATGTAACGTACAGTACCCAGAAGCAACCCAGATTAGCCGCCCGAGAGCACTCACTCACTCACTCGGCTTCCCCCGTTCCACATCGCTCGCCCGGGCCCCGGACAGTCCAGGCTCCGGTGGCCTCCACAGATCGCCGGCCCGATGCTCGCCGCTTCCTCCGGGCAGGTGGCGCTCTGCGTCCCGCGCCGCGCTCCCTCGCCCCTCAACCGCCGGCTCCTCCTCGCGCACCCCGCCCTGCTGCTCGTCCTCCGCCGAGGAGGCCACCGCGCGGCCGGCGGCCATCTCCGGTGCGCCGCCGCCTCTCCGCCCCCTTCCACCGATTCCACGGTCAGTCCGTGCTTACGCGCTCTCCGTCAGTAGTTCATTTCGTTGCCATTTTTTGTTTGTTCGTTGTGGTGAACTGGTGATCGCCCACCGCCAGTAGAATTTCGGTACAATCTCTCGAGCCAGTAGGAATTGCGCAACCTCGCTCGGATTCCGGTGAGCCGGGGAAGACGCGGTGATGGATCCGCGGGGAGCTGCCTTGCTGTTCTTGCTGCTTGCTTGCTTGGTGCTCCAGTCCCAGTCTCTCCGCCATGAATCCATTTGTGTGCATCCCTACCTTGCAGTGTGAAAACCAACCTCCTTTCTGCATGCGGGAAAGCAGCTGACGCTTTACTTTTGGACAAGCCACCCACCTAGTTTTGATAGAGCTGTAGAGGTCATTATCCAAATTGCCTCCGCGAGTGATCAAGCTGCAGGGCACATGGGTGGTACAGCTTTTCCTATCATCCGGATCCTGGGACCTGGGTTAGTTGGGTCTCTTTGATGTCTAGATTTTTTTTTTCATCACCTTGTGGGAGTGTGGATTCGCTCTACCGTCTACATGGAAGTGTGAGACATGCTCTGATTACCTGCTTGATTGTGAATGTGTGCGAGTCTTCATTATTCTTCTGCAAATGATAGTTTATGAAGCATGAATAGTTTATTATGCTATCCTCTACACGAAGGGGCAGGTGAGGTGGTGCAGCTGTTCCCATCATCCTGATCCAGAGGTTGTTGTACTTGATGGCCAGACATTTTTTTATCCCCCATTATGGTCCTGTGGGAATCTTGCTTTTAGTATGTTGTTACATGCACGCCGTTGTGGATTTGTTCGACTATTGTACATGGAATCTTGAGACTGTAATCGTGATTTTGCATGAGTCTTCAGTATTAAGTTTATGGGCCTTTAGAATCCTCACTAAATATAAGATGTATTCTTTTCCCTAAATCTTGCATTTATCCACTTTGCAGCTAGAGTCTCCAGTTCGCAGAAAGTGCTCACCTTTACTTGAGAGTGCTCTATTGCCTAGTGGAAGTGCTTCGACTCTGCATGAATGGAAGGCAGTTCCAGATATTTGGAGGACAGCCGCAGAAAAATATGCTGACCGCGTAGCTGTGGTAGATCCTTATCATGAACCGCGATCAGAGTGGACCTATAAACAGGTATATCGATAGCCCCTATATGACTTGTTGAAACCTGCTGATCTAAGACCAAAAAGAAACAACGGAATTTTTCATTCATATTTTTTTTCTCCATTGTCACTTACTGCATGAATAACCACTTTCAAAAAAATAGAATGTGAATCTGAAAGCCATTATAACCAATTCGAATTAGGATCTGTTGTGGTTATCCGCGCACTCTTCTTTCAGGCACACGCCAATACAATCAGATAATGAATGTTAACCTATTTAAGCCATGCATCCTCATCAACTAAATAAACCCATATCTCCCTTAGCCCATTCCAGACATGCATATACATTTCAATTTGTTATATTAATGGCCACATTGTATGGTATCTAAATGCTCAATTATCTTCTTGTCAGCTTGAACAAGAAATATTGAATTTTTCTCAAGGTCTGAGGGCCATTGGTGTTGCTCCAGATGAAAAGGTAGCTCTTTTTGCTGACAACTCATGTCGATGGCTTGTTGCAGATCAAGGTAATATACCTTATTGTTTTGAGATATTAAGGTGTATTGTTTTTTGAGGAATATATTGTAGGGCAAGCCTCTACTGTGGTAGACAATATTAATATATAAAAAAGGACCAAAACTTTACAAAGAACCAGCCACAGTAGTAGCAAAGAAGCAGAGACAAGACTATATGTACAGGTTTACAGTGCTTGAAAAAAGGTTGGATTTGTTGGTATTGATTCTATTTGCTTGGAGAGTTGCTTCCTCTATAAAATTTATCTTCCAATCTCTGAATAAAGGTTGACTTTTCTGGAATATAAGATTTGTTTCTTTGCTTCCCAATTTGCCAAGCCCCAATAATGTAAAACTCCATGAAGAAGCCGTGTGAACCGTTGACATTTCCTTGACTATTTAGTTATAATCATGTGGCTTTTAATCCTTACCAATATGAGCTGTTGAAGCACTAGAATGTTGGCATTGCCATATTTACGTTTGGAGTTTATATGAATGCTACTGTTTCTTACGCGCTTGAGTCCTTGACACTCCCAAATAGCAATGTCTTGGCTATTCCATTTGATTGTTAAAGATACTAAACCACAAATATCAGCTTGGTCCTGATTTTCCGGGAACAAATAAGTTGCAATGATGCCTATTCTTATGGTCACATATCTGATTAACTATGTCTTGACCATTGATTATGTCGGTTGTTTTGATTAATTATTGCAACTATTTGTCCAATTTAGCAATTAAGTGTACCATCAATGACTGTCACAGTGACAGTGTCACTGTTACATGCAATACAGGAATCATGGCTACTGGTGCTATCAATGTTGCTAGAGGAACAAGATCATCCGACGAAGAATTGTTTCAAATATATACTCATTCAGAAAGGTGGGTTTTGCTAAACTGTTTTCTCAGTGTGATTTAGAATCTCTTTTTTATCTAGGGGTTAGAACTCTAGGGAATTTGAGTCAGACACAACATTAAATGAAGTTCCAATCATGATCTCTTGCAACCCAGATGGCTTTATGAGCCTCAACGGTCCAGTTGCAGTAATAAATGAAAATAAATAGTTAGTTTCTGTTATGGAGAATTGCATCATGCATTTATAGATGACCGTTTGTTTGTACTGTCTAGTTGAATCCTTCCACTAATTCTGCTTTCTAGGATGTTGATGTTGGAACTGAGTTGCTGAAGGGGTATCAACTCTTGATGCCAGCTAAGATTAACAATTTAACAAAAACTCGACCTGCGGGGGGTATGACGGCCCCCGGGCATTTTTTAAGGAGAACGATCGTCTCACACAGATCGAGAAAACCCCCGAACCCTCCTCCGCACCATACACAGGGACTCAGCAGGCCGGTGAGAATCGGCGCGAGTACTTAACCTGTGCTTTGGACCAACGGAGGAGCGAGGGGATTTTTTTGAGCACTGCAGAGACCAGAGCCATATCGCAGGAATAGCCTCCACAGTACCGAGGTGCCTGCGGTCTCGAACCCGGGCCACCGGCCAAGCATCAACAGGAGCCAACGCTCCTGGAGCTGGCGGTCCTGGCCACTCGGGACGGACACGCTAGGCATTAACAATTTAACATAAGAGCTGGAACCGCACTATCCTTTGTAATCGAATTATTTTAGTTAACCTTCTATGTCAGACCTATTTCAGCATCTAATTTTGTGTTGCTTTCGACATCTATGATAGGAAAAATATAATTGTAATGTGCTATTGTTATCATCTAGCTTGCCGTGAACTTGATCACATGAGACATGCCTACTAATTCTGTCAACTGGATTGTTTCTCCTGCAACTTAACAATTGAGCATAAAGCTCAAAGTTTCAATATAAATCTGATTGCTTGCTGATCAAAATATTATCAGGATCACACAGTATTTTTGAAACATGCAAAGCACATTTGTTATACAGAAATTTGGTCAGTGTATGTATCGTGTAAGCTCGTCTCGTGTGTATGTGTTTTGGGTTTGAATTGTATTGTGTGAATTCTAGAAACATGGACATAGAAATTATAGTACTATATCTGTGTGTTTTATGCTTCTGCCTTATAATTTTCAGCACATTATATTCTATTTTAACTTTCATGTCATGATTGTGATTTTTTTTTCTATTACAGTATAGCACTTGTTGTGGACAGTCCTCAGTTCTTTAATCGGATTGCAGATTCATTCATTTCAAGGATCAATGCAAGATTTATTGTGCTACTTTGGGGTGATAAATCATCCATAGACAGCAAAGCAGTGAAGGATATACCACTTTATGACTACAATGATATAACTGAACTTGGACAAGAAAGCCGTAATTCACTACTATATTCTCGTCAGCAAGGTACCATTTGCATGATACCATAATGTGGTATGAACGAACAATGATATGACAGTGTGCTTAATAGGTTTCCTTAAGAGTTTTGGTTTTTAATTTTTCCAAACATGTTCTGCTATTTGATTATTTCTAGCGGTAAATGACAACAATATCTAAGCTAGTACTATCGTTACTGTGGATAATGTACTGTCCTTAACAGACCTCTTATTTTAACGGTTGACCTGATTATTAATTAATATGGAGCCTGACATGTTTTTTTTTTTTTGAGAAATATTGTTTTAAAGAACACGTCCTTCTTGTTTGTTTGGAGAATAGAACAGTAATTGAAAACTTTCACTCATCCTTGTTCTTTGAAATTCCTTCTGTCAATGATAATGTGGTATCATTCAGTAGATAGGTTATGCCTGTACATTTTGGCAAAGTATGGAAGTTGCATTCTTCACTCTATCGACTTGCACTCATATTCAGTTGCTTTCTAGTCAATGGAACTGTTGTCTTTCATTTTTTAGGTGAGCAATATGTCTTCGAAACTATTACTCCTGAGGATGTGGCAACACTTATTTATACTAGTGGAACAAGTGGCACACCAAAAGGCGTAATGCTGACCCATCAAAATCTCTTGCATCAGGTTAAGAACGATCTTAATTTTTTAACCGTGATTATGAAGAAGCTCATTTATGTAATAAGATTATTTTGTTTCCCTGTCTTGATGTGATTTCATAATCCCTAGGATTTGACCATCAACACTCATGCCTTTGATGTCATGTTTTTTCCTTGAGTTCCTATAAATATCGCAAACACGCTGTGTAAACATTGAAACCAAATTGCTTAGGTTTTCTGTTTGATATATACTCATTTAAAGTTTTCTGCTGTTCTGTTCTACAGATAAAGAATTTGTGGGAGATTGTACCAGCAGGACCTGGTGATAGGTTCCTAAGCATGCTTCCACCATGGCATGCGTATGAGCGTGCATGTGAGTACTTCATCTTCACTTATGGAATCCAACAAGTATATACCACCGTGAAGCACCTGAAGGTATGGCCTTCATATGCTTCAACATACGTTACCTTATTATAGTTGGTTTCAGTACAATGTGCCTTGTAATGTTATTAAGGACGTTTACTAAATTATATCCAGTGTAAAGCACCTAGTAATGATATTAAGCTGTCTATGTGATCTCATACCATATTTATGTTCTCTATTGCATGAGAAATATTTTAATATTCCTTAATATCTTACCAAAACTCTGTCCTGCTCATGTTCATATTGGCCTAGTATCACAATGCATCCAAAAAGTCTACTTTCCTTTCAACAGTTCAATTGTGTTGTTCACTAGTTTTATTTTCTATTTGTTGCAGAAGATGCTGAAGTTGCTTAGGGCATTTTGACATCTTCTTCTATCTTCTTTGATAGGAAGATCTACAGCGTTACCAACCTCAGTATATTATATCAGTACCCCTGGTCTACGAAACTTTGTACAGGTTAGTTTTCTGCCCTATCAATTATCTATTATTTGATGATATGTAATCTGTCTGGTCAAACATTTGGAAGTTTGATCATCAGTATATTCAAAAGTGTCGGTATTGGGCATATGAAAGAAAAAAAGTTGCTAGATTTGTCTGAGACTATTAGAGTTAGTTTTTTGACTGAAGAGAATATTGGAATTATTAATTTCTATAACAAAGAACAAGGGTAACTGCCACTTGTTGAGATAACATAATCAAATAATGGAGAAACCGTAACAATTAACTGCTTATTTAGAGTATTGTACTGGGAACGATTGGACAATTAATACTGCTTCAGTTCGTTAATGTAGGTAGCAGTTTTGGCAAGACAATTATTTTTTTAATGGTCAGTAGTGAAACTTAACAGAAGGTCTATGCATTTCATGATTTTCCTTCTTCTCTTTGTACAGTTCAATTCATAGGCAGATTTCTTCCAGTTCGGCTGCTCAAAAAATTATTGCTCTTGCACTTATTAAGACAAGCTTGCTCTATATGGAGGCAAAGAAGATCTATGAGGTCTGACATAAAGTTACTTCAAAGATGTTGTATTTTGTTTCTTTATATCTTTAGTGACAGGGTGATTTAGATGTTCCAGTCTCATTTATTTCGACCTATGGCATATTTCTCTAGCTGACTCAATTTCCTTTTCCTCTTTTTTTTCTTCCATTGCAAAGGGAACAGTGTTATCAAACAATCCAGCCAAACCATCATTTATTTTCTATGTGGTCAAGTGGCTATGGGCAAGACTTGTTGCTTTATTCCTCTGGCCTTTGCATAATCTGGCAAAGAAACTAGTCTACAGGAAAATCCATTCGGCAATAGGGATTTCAAAGGTGCATTATTTTTTCCAATATGCCTATTTCTATGTTACCTTTATGATAGTAATGTTCCTTGATTGGGTGAAAACTGAGCTTCCTTAACTCCTATCTTAACACACACTTAACAAATCACATGGTTTACACATAACTTGCAGGCTGGTATTAGTGGTGGTGGAAGCCTTCCGATGCATGTTGATAAGTTTTTTGAGGTAGAGGGCTCCCACTAAACTTCTTTTATATACTTATATATGTTGATACCTTATCAATGTTATTAAAAATATTATATTCTTTCAGGCCATTGGCATTAAGGTACAAAACGGCTATGGTCTAACAGAGACTTCTCCGGTTGTAGCTGCTAGACGACCATCCTGTAATGTAAGATAAGGAAGCACTTATTTTATTCATTAAATGGTTAAAAATATATGTACTGTTCCTATTTACAGCATATGATAGTGCTGACATGAATAGTTTATGTGACAGGTTCTCGGAACAGTTGGCCACCCAATAAAACATACTGAGATCAAGGTGGTTGACATAGAGACTGGTGAGGTGCTCCCAGATGGTTCAAAGGGAATTGTGAAAATTAAAGGACCGCAAGTAATGAAGGGATATTATAAGGTTTGTTTTTTCTCTTTACTGGCACAAAACAACTGCCAAATATAATTTGATACTGATGTTCCATTAACGTATGGTAGGGTGAAAGTAGCACTTCCTTTAAGATTGACATGAACAGATTATTTCTGTTCGCAAGAATTAGATCTCTTCATGGAACATGGCTTATATTCTTTAGAACTTATGATCGACTACGGATATGGCAGAGAAATGTATGCATCTCATTAAGCCATAATCCTGACCAATAGGACACTGCTGTACTGTTAAAATTATATGGAGTCGTGTTCGACATTCTTTGATGTTTGCTTTCTCTTATAAAGTTTGTTTGTCATAGAACCCCTCTGCTACAAATCAAGCACTGGATCAAGAGGGTTGGTTCAACACTGGCGATATAGGTTGGATTGCACCTCACCATGCTGTGGGTCCAAGTCGGAAATGTGGAGGGATGATTGTTCTTGAAGGGCGTGCAAAGGACACAATAGTTCTCTCTACAGGTTCAGATTATAATTATTTTTCCCTTTTCCATACTTTAAGATAAGTGTTGTATACGTATTTTGTCATATTTATTTATGTTTTATTATGCTAATTTGCTGCTGGCCATTGATGTTGCATTGCGTACACTGGAAATCAGAACTTCATATGCCATTGGATTGGATATATGTAATTTACTGAACCTGACCTTTTCATCTGCAGGTGAAAATGTTGAACCTGCTGAGATTGAAGAAGCAGCGAGCAGGAGTAATTTGATTCATCAGATAGTCGTGATAGGCCAGGTAAGAGATATGCCATTTTATAATAATGAGTCATTATTACTATCTCCTTCATGTCTGGGAACACTTTTTTGTTGATGCTACAAGGGGAATATCCCGAAGAAAAGACCCATGGCAATATCTGAACCTATGCGATTTACTTTACTGCATTGCACTTGCATTTGTCGAATTTAGCATGGAAACTTGTGTGTTGATGTGGATACTCAGCAACGATAAATAGATTATAGTGCCATTGAAATGACGAGTCCGCTTGTATTCTTTTGAATAGGATCAACGGCGTCTTGGAGCTATCATTGTTCCCAACAGCGATGAAGTTCTGGCAGAAGCAAAAAGAAAGTCCATTGTTGATGAGAATGGCAAAGTAACAAAAGATAAGGTCATGAACCTGCTATATGATGAGCTGAGAAATTGGTAAGAGTTATCTGGTTTGTTGTGGTTTAATTTTGTGCATTTAATCTCTCTACCTTTTAAGGTCTGCATGCAGTTACTATCTGGGATCTTATATACTTGGGGTAAAAGAATTTTAAAAGAGGCACACTATGGCATTTTTGTGCTGATTGAGTAATGGAGTATATCAAGAATTCCTAGATATGTTTTGAGATCTAACGGTTATTTAGGGCAATCATTGAACTATCTTGTTAATGATGGTTTCAGGACGGAACATTGCTCCTTCCGTGTTGGCCCTGTTCTGATTGTCGATGAACCATTTACGGTAAGTTTTCACTTATTTGTAATTGAAATTTCTAGTGCTTGCAAGCTTGAAAATATATATTTTTGCGTGTGCAGATTGACAATGGTCTGATGACACCAACCATGAAAATAAGAAGGGATAAAGTGACAGCCAAATACCGCAGAGAGATCGAAGCATTGTTCAAGTGATATGGAGTGTGGGTGCGTGAGTGCAGACAGTAGCTGTAATAATGGGAACCATGGGAGTGAAATAAGGTTGTTTATCCTGTTCATCAATTTCCCTTGATATCTGTGTCATGAAAAAAGCATTGCTGGTGGCGATGAGTGTTCAATTGAACATCCAGCGGCAGTGGTCATAAACATGTGATGACTTTTTTTACTGCAAGTGGTCGATACTTCGAACTGCCTTGCCTGTGTTGAATCCAAAGGTAGTGGTCATAAACATAAGATGAGACTATTATTGACTGCTCAAAGGCATTGTTAACACTCAAATCTTACAGGGGGAAAGCAAACATATTGCCTCCAAAGGAACAAACTAATGGTATTATTTGTCCTATACCATATAATTGTAGTATGATGAATCATGAAGCGTGCACGTACGAGCCAGGACGGGAACATGATGGAATGAGATCATATCAGACGGCTGCCGCCTGGAGGAAGAAGAAGACGAGGGCCGTCGTCACGGCTGTAAAGAACAGCACCCGGGCACAGCTGCCACCTGCCTGCTCCTCATCGCCGTCAGACTGATCAGGGTTGTTGCCGCCGTCCTCACTCGCCGCCGCCACCTTCCGCTGCTGCTGCTGCTTGCTGGGCTCGTTACTCTGCTCGTTAGCTGTCTTTGTTTTCTTCTTCTTCTTCGTGTCGTTACGCTTCTGGTCGCCGACGGTGCTGCTCTGTACCTTCTCTGCTGCAGGGACGGTGGTCGCCTCGCCGTTGGCTACAGCGGCCGCCGATGCCTTTGTTTGTTTCTTCTTCTTGTTGCGATTCTGGTCGCCACCGTTGCCGGCGCCGCTGCTCTGCACCTTCGCGTCAGGGACGTTGGCCACCTCGCCGTTGGGCGCCGCCGCCACCTGCTGCTCGGCCACTCTGTTACGCTTGGCCACCTGGCTGTCGCCGGGGTCATTATCGGCGAGGAGAGCCCACATGTTGGCGCTCGCCGTGACGCCGCCGGCGAGTTGCAGCTCCATCTCGTCGGCGGATTGATTCGCGTACGAGAGAGGTTGCACGCTTGCAGCAACGACGGCGTATACAGGCTTCAACTCGAACGTGTGTTGATCTGCGTGATCACGGTGGTTGCCTGTACTGTGTCGAAGATCTGTACGGAGTATATAACAGCAGCAGCTAGCAGAGTTTGGCGACCAAATTCGTCTCGTACTCCCTCCGTACTCTAAATAGAGGGCGTTCTGTTTTGGGTAGGAGTTTCACAAAAGAGGGCGTCGTGCGTTTTATTAGCTCGTTCTGGACGCTTTTGCCCCTGTCGTAATTAACACTAGCCGGCTTGGCTGCTTTGGCTTCCGCAAAATTAAAACGCGCACGCCTCACGGAGCCTCTTTCTCTCTCGCGGAGTCTCTCTCTCGAAGCCTCTTTCTCTCTCACGCTCTCGCCTGCCTCTCTCGCGCCGGCTCCGCTCCGCTTGTTCGGTCGCGCACCAGCGTCACGCTCTCGGCCGCCTCGCTCGCTCGCCGGCGTCGCTCAGCCTCGGTCGCATGCAGGCGTCGGTCGACGGCCTCGTCCACGCGCGGGACTTGCGGCATGCACGGCGGGAGGCAAAAAAAATTGCATGCACGGCGAAACTTGCGGCATGCACGGCGGAAGGCAAAAACTTACAGCATGCACGGCGAAAATATCGGCACACAATGCGGGAGGCAAAAGAAAAACTGAACGAAACTGTGGCCTGCACCAGCGCGAGCGAGCGAAAACCGGACGAAAAAAAAGTGCCGCATGGTGCCATGCAAAATCGAAAAAAAAGAGAGCCCCAATGACGCGTATAGGACTTGATCCTGCGCCCTTGTGCTTGGAAACTGTGTGCACTGGCCAGTCCGGAGGGGAGAGATAGTCATTAAAATGCTGCTCCAAGGCGTATTTAATAGGGGCATGGATGGAAGATTAGGCCCAATTTAATTGCTCCTTAGTATTGTAAATTATGTTCAAAACGCCCTCTAATATGAGTATGGAGAGAGTACACTACTGCTATGCCTTTTCACCTCGGTGTCGGAGACTCTTGTTCTGGTGTGGAGGATTATTACGATCCATGTACGGTCCGAGTCGACCAGGAATTCGCTCTTGTACGGGTGTACGTACAACACGGGAGTACTCTTGACGACGTGCGTCAGTGCGTGTGGGCAACACATAGGGGTACGAGTTGCACACCTAGTACAGTACTGCATAAACTTGGAATCGAATCCGGAGATCGATCATATGGATGGAATCTTCTGGAACGCTAGCTTCCTTCTTGGAAGAGTACGCAAATCCTAGTCACGATGGGAACCCAGATTAAGTGTAACGCACCGAATTAACACGGGCACGTATCAAACAGGGCAACGTTTTTTGGCACCCGATAGAGCGCGTGACAATTACGCTACCACTCTCCCGCCTATCAAATCCAATTCGAGACGGGCACGAGCGGGCCAGGTGATGGAATCAACGGCGGATGCGGCTTGGAAGCCGCCGTCCGAGGCGGAGTCCACGAGGGATCCAACGGCCGCGCGAGGCCGCGTCCTGGGGCCCGGCCCCTATAAAACCAGCCGCCCGGGACCCTGGCCTGGCCTCCTCACCATCATCAAACACCAGCAGCGATCAAGCCACCACCACCGATCGAATCCAATCGAATCGAGAGAGAGCTCTTCGAATCGCGTCGCGTTGTCGAGGGTTTAGTCGGCGGCGCAAACCCTAGCTAGCTTCGCTCAGCTAGGGCAGGCCGCAATGGCCAACCTCTTCGACCTGCTGGACCTCGCCGACGGCGAGTCCGGCGCCGCCGCGGTGTCCGTCGTCGTCAAGAAGCGGAAGGAGGAGGCGGAGGCCGCCGAGGCCCTCGCGAGGGCCGAGGAGGCCGAGGCCAGGGCGGCCGCCAGGGAGGCCAGGAAGAATGCCGCGGTGGCCGACGCCAAGGCCGCCGCGCGCGAGCGGATCAACAAGAAGAAGGCCCAAGCCAGGGCCAAAGACGGCAAGCCGCCGCTCGCGGAGGGCGAGGAGGAGAAGTACACTCCCGACGAGGATGCGGAGGTTGCAGAGGCCGGTGCGGCGGCGGAGCTGCAGTTCGAGGAGGACGAGCTGAGGCAGCCCCCGCCCAAGATGTCCGCCCTCGAGATCAACAACAAGGCGAATGGTACGAATCGATAAGCTATCTTGCCTCTCTAGATGTCATCGTCATTACTAGTTTGCTTGCCTGCTTTTGTGCTGTGCCCCTTCTTACAGTTATTACAATCCTAGTTCTGATCCTGTTCGATTGAGTATCTTATCATTGATGACTATACTGCATGCAACTCGTGTTCGATTTGTTCTTGCGTGGTGGTTGCGGGTTAGTGTAGAGATGCATATATTTTTTTTTTGTCCCACTGTCAGTCGATCGATATGTCCATGGGGTAGTGTTTGGTGTTATGAGATTCCGAAATTCTGATCAGATTCTAATGAATCTAATCTCACGCCACTGTATTTGTTGCCGGTTATGTCAGATTGGCTGAATTTTAGATTCATTACAACTCGCTATAGCTGTTAATATCTAGGCTTTGGCCCTCACGCTGCCATGACTGTATTTGTTGCCGGTTATGTCAGATCGTATTAACATTACGAATGGCTATTACTCATGTCGATTTAGGCCAGCCTTTGCTTTGGTCCTCATGGCTGTATTTGTTGCCGGGTATGTCAGATTTACTGCATTTTTAGATCCATTATTATGACTCGCTTTTATTCATGTTAATCTATGCCAAGGCTGATTATGCCGGATTGACTGAATTCTTAGATCCCTTATGACTCGCTTTGGTACTAACGTTCTTCTTTTCTCTGCAGCAAAGAGAGGAACGATAGATGACCAAATAACATTGACGAAGCAGCGGAGGCAATTGCTGGAGCAGCAAATCAGTTTGCTGGACCAGCAAAGAAAACTGTCGGAGGAAGGAGAGAATATCGGCAGTGAAGGTATCTTGCCATGCAACTGAGCTGCTTTAATTCTGTACTGTTTATACTACTGACTGCCACAATATTAATGAGTTTGTTTTATTACAAGAGCAATTCAATTCATCCCCATGTTCTTTGAATTTCAGCTCAAACAAAATTGGTGGACGAGCAAAGAAAATTGGAGGAGGATCAAGCTATCTTGTATCGGAACAATGAATCATTGCGCGAGAGGAAAGTAAATTTGTCAGCTGAGCTTGGAATTTACGATGTAAGAGGCCGAGCCAAAGAATTGCGGGAGGAGCTGAAGAAATTCAACGAGGATCAGAAGAAGTTTTTGGAAGAGGAAAGCAACTTCTGGGCCGAGCAACGACGGAAATTCCCTGAGTATTTCCGTCGGGGTGGCTTCCAGGAAGTGAGGGGCCGGCGGTATGGCAACAACAATTACCGAAGTGGCAATGGCTCCAATGGTAACAGAAACGGTGGTAGTCGTGGCAACGGCAATGGCCACAACTACAATGGTAATGGCAATGGTGGTTACAGTCGTGGCAACGGCAATTACAATGGTAATGGCAATGGTCAGGGCTACTATGAGAACAGCGGCTCGTATCAACATGAGGTGTATGATGGTGACTCTTACTCACAAGGATATGATGAGAGTCAGCAAGAGGGTGGCAACCTCTACCACAGCGGTGAGAGGCAGGGGTACCGCGGGGGAAAGACCAGAAAGCAGGTTTATCGGCTCAAAGATAAAGCGGTGTCTGATGCTGGTACTGATGCTGAGCACAAGCCTGAAGAAAAGGTGGTGGCTGCTTCGGAGTCAGAACAGCAACCCGCAGCCAATGGTGATGCTGTTCCTGCTTCTGGATCAGAGAAGTCTACAGGGTAAGTACTACAATAACAGTCTACTTGTAGTTCGCAAATAACTTTTGCTCCTAACAGAAGCTTATCGATGTTTGTATTCTCTGCTTTTAGGATTGCTGCAAAAGGAGAAAATGTCCCTAAGAGACCCTTTGTTAAGGTGAAGCTTAACGGCTCTGAGAAGAGGAAGCTGAGAAGGCAAGGTACAGCGGATGGTTCTAAGAAAACTTCTGGTAATGAAACGGAGAAGGAAAAACAAGAGTCTGCAGTAGATGTTTCAAAGAAACAGGTTGCCAAGGATCAGAAGGCAGATTATGTTGAGGAAGCGAGAAAGGTGGTGACCCTTGATGAATACGAGA
Organism: Eragrostis nindensis; assembly: GCA_012490785.1. Lineage (NCBI taxonomy): Eukaryota > Viridiplantae > Streptophyta > Magnoliopsida > Poales > Poaceae > Eragrostis > Eragrostis nindensis. The sequence continues at coordinate 2,144,955 of JAAXCT010000035.1, read as the reverse complement.
AGGTGCTTGAAGAGAAGAAAAATAAGTCTTTGGAGGCCACGAGTAGTGTGGTGAGGAAGGTCAGTGATGAAGATTTTAAGGGTCTCCAACTGTTGAAGAAGGCAGATGAGGAAGAAGCTAGCAAGAAGGCAGAAAAAGTTAAGCTCAAGGGGAAGGAGAGTGCTGCAAAGGAAGAGGAAGCCAAAAAGGCAGAGTTGGCAGCCAAGGTATAAAGGTTTCCCTCATCTTATATTTCTTTGTTTTTTCAGTTTGTCATTGTCATGGCATCTAATCCGTCGTTTTCAGGTTGTGCTCGAAATGTATAAGCGCCAACCAAGACGTCCTTCTCAGGAGGATGGCCCCTACTACAGGGGGCGCTTCAATGGTGGTTTCCAGGGCCGCAGTCGCGACAACAGCACCGAGTCTCGTGGTTCTGGCCGCGGTGACAATGGCACAGCAACCCAGAACAACGGCAATGGTGCGCCAAGGGGCAATGCTAGCTACTCCGGCGACCGACGCGGCGGCTCCGGCGACCGACGCGGCGGGTACAACGGTGGCTACGGCTACGGCGGCAGGGGCAATGCTGGGTACAGAGGCAACGGCAATGGCAATGGAGATTACCAGCAAGGCGGGTATAATGGCCGATACCAGGAGCGCTCTGGCAATGGTAGCTACAGGGGCCGGGGCAATGGCAGGTTTCCGCAGCGCGGCTACTCGGAGCGTGCTGGCAACGGAATGATGGACCTCAAAAATTTCCCGGCGCTTCCGGGAACAGCAGCGGCTCCTGCAACAGCATCCGCTCCTGCTTCAGCCCCTGCTCCAGCACCGGCCTCTGCTCCTCCGGCACCCGCTCCTGCTCCGGCCGCTGTCGGCGCTCCTGCTCCAGCTCCGGCACGCGCTCCTGCTCCGGCTGCCGCGCGCGCTCCTGCTCCGGCTGCTGTCGGCGCTCGTGCTCCAGCTCCGGCACGCTCTACTGCTCCTCCGGCTAGGAGATACTAGTTTTTTTTTCCTTTTTCTTTTTCCTTTTACCGGCGAGGAGAGTTTAGACGAGAGAGATCGAAGGAAAACTTCGATTTTGTAACGGTGTACTAAATATTTTGCTATAATTGATTATATTCCTTTCTGAAAAAGCTTATTTCGATCCTGGTTATTAGATTATTCTTAAGGCTGCGTTTTCTTTTGGTAAATTCTTTTTGTCACAATAATCTCTCCATAGATAGTTTAACAAATAAACATTGACTACAGAACTGTCTGCCTCCTTCATAATTTCCTCATCTTGAGCAATATCGGTGCTTTCTGTATAATCGATGAACGTTTACATGTAGCAATTTAATTAGTATGCAATTATGTATGACGAACGTTTCCATCTTGAACCATTTTTATCCCTCCTTTTTTTCTTTTGATCATGCGTGTACGGTACACACGTCTTTATCTAGTGATCTGAGTCGTAAGGTAGGCTACGTAATTAGTCACTTACAAAAAGTTGGTAGCATATTTATGGCTACGTAATTGAAGGGAAACTACAACAATGTTTCGAGGCAGCTCATGAAAGGGTTATAAATTAGGGGTTTTTCAGAGTGCCCTGCTAATTTTCAAGACATCTCAGAAAAAAATGCCTCCACAAAAGTAGAATATGTATATCATAACACGGGATGCACAAAAGATATCCGATGTACCACGGGATGCACAAAAGATATCCATTCATTTGCACAAATTGAAGTTAGCAGCAAGCAACAACAAGTTCACAATTCTGCAGTGCTCCCCTGTACAAGTTCAAAGACCAATCGGTATGGGATTTCACAAAAAGCCTCACAGCACATGTTTTTTTTTTTTTTTGACGGTCACCGGGGGGGGGGGGGGGGGGGGGGGGGGGGGGGGGGGTAGAATCCCCACCTGAATTCATTGATATAAGGGGTCGGGCCGGAGCCCGTCCATCAATGGTTACATAAGGTGTGGCAGTCCACAATTACAACAAAGCAACACAACAGAACATACACAAACACTTGGCACGAGACAAACACTAGAAGAGGAGGACATCAACACATACACCAAAGAAACAACGTACAAACCGGCCCACACCAACTCCACACCAAAAGCTTATCACCGTGTACCAGTACTTTCTCCCGTCGAGCATAAACCACTTCAAAGATCTCCATTCCAGCGCAACTGTTTTGGTATTGAGTCGAGATCTGACAGACGACAGTCGTGAAGCTCAATGTCTTAGAAACCTTCCGGGATCCAATCAACTTGCTCCGACGCCCTTCGAAGGGAGGAATCCACGAAGGAGGGAGGGCCGTCAAAAGGAGAACGAGGAGATCCAAGAGAGGGGATCATGGTCCCGCTAACCCGGCATATGATGAGGCATTGAAATCAGGGAATGGTGATGGTGGTGAAATGAAGTAGCCGACAATAGACATGAACCAGCTCAAGATTAAAGCGAAAGGTGGAGGAGACATTGCAAACCAGAGTGAAACACGAAGGAGCAGAGGCACTAGGAGCTTGCAACAAATGGGGACGTTCTTATTGCTGGGAAGGGCCATGCCGTGCAGAGGTGGGAGCACCTCCCCGCGCACCGAGCGCAATGTTTTCACAGCACGACAATGGAGAGGCACTAGGAGGCTTTGCTTGGTAGGTGTCGGACAGCAACAATTGTTGTGCGAAGGCTAACACCTCCCTGCGCACCGAGCGCAATGCTTTCGCTGCACAACTTTCAAATGATTGCAAGGGACTAAAGACACAGCTGATAGAGCTATGCTGAATTATCCAAAGGTGAAGTACCTCCCGCACTTCTGGTGCGGCGCTTTCGCTGGACAGTTTTCGTGCTGAAGAGCCCCTTGTAATACTTCAACACACCATCACACACAGCCCAACAACAGCGAGTAGCAGGTCTACGACCACCATGGACGCACACCTGCCACAATTTGATGAGGAGCAGAGCCCCCGACGCTACCACTGCGCCGGGATTGAGTGGAGTGAAGAACAGTCTGCCAATTACCTGAGCTCGACCGGGAGGAGGAGCCACCAGAGTAAGAACCTCGTATGGATCTGAGGAGATGGCCGGCGGCCGCCATGACGTCACGATGGCAAGCCATGGGTTCGCCCAGCCGGAGCTGAGCTCGCCCAGTCCCGCCACCATGCCCAACTTGACATCCCCCAGCGCCACAGCATGCCTCCACGAGCTCGCCCAGCCTCATAGCCTTTTGCCATGAGCAGATCAGGCGCCACCGGCATTGGCGAGCCCGCTGCCCCGCCCAATCGACGAGCCCCGCCGTGAGCTCCACTCTCGGGCCCCAAATCGAGGGGAAAGTACGAGATCCGGCTTGAGGGAGCCCGAATCCGGTGAGCGGAGGTCCGGTCATGGTTGCAGGCCTTCAAAGTTGCAGATCGGATGAGATGAAGAAGGGAGAGGAAGGAAGGAGGCAAAACAAAAAGAAGACCGCGAACGGAGCCGGTTGTTCGGCTCCGCCGTCGGCCGCCGCCGCCGCACGTCAGCCTCGGGGCGGCGGCGGCCGCCGCCGATGCGCTGCCGGTGGGGTTGCTCGGGTGGTGTTTGGTGTCGCCCCCGAGTCGCCCCGAGCGGGACGACGCGAGGGCCAGCCGCTCGTTCAGCACATGTATTTCTAAACTAATAAAGAACCAGTTGCGAGGAAAATGATTTTTACCTGCCACATTATACCCACCTATGTATTAACCGTTGATCTAAATGGAACCCAGATCAAATACCGTTGGATCCTGCCATAAGAAATTCGAAGGGCGGGCCCACGATCATAGCGTGACGCCAACGTCATTTTCAGGCCAAAAGATATGACGTGCCTCCAACTTTTTTCACTTAACGCTAATTGTTACCCGGCAGCAATACCCCCATCTCTCATTGGTTTTGTCTTCCGATTGCCTTCCTTAATTTTGGGAGCCTTTGAATCGAATTCCATCCCAGCGGCGTCGTTGTCGCCTGCAAAACAGGTTCTCTCCCGTCCTGTGTTCCACGACCGTGATCGCAGGATCAATCGTCGGGGCATCGTCGCAGGGTCAAACGTCGTGATCCCCCGACGACGCGCTTGAAGGTGGGCGTCGTGCGCAGCGAGGGCGCACGGGAGAAGGTGTGGGAGAAGGCCGCCGCCGCCTCCTCGCCGGGGGAGTAGCTCATGGTGTTCGTCGCCGGAGGGGCCGCCGCCACCTTCGACGCTATTGGGCTATCGGCAAAGAAATCTGATTAGGTTCTGGTACGAGATCTAAATTATATTCAGTCAAGGTTACATGTTCCTGTCAGTCAAGGTAGGAGATCTAAACTACACCATGATGACTCAGGTTCATATCCTGGTACAATGCGCAAGAAATCTGGTGGCAATACAGCAGGTACATATCCTGCGAAATCGTTTCGTACATTAAAAAAATCTCATTGTCAGTTGAATTCAGATTTAATCTCATCTGCCTTATTTGTATTGTATTTATTTCTGTCCAGAGGAGCAGCGCACACTGAGTAGAGAATGTTCCAAGCGTTACCGTGAGCGCCAAAAGGCCGCCAAGGAACTTGAAGATGGCGTCGCAGGTATGTTTCAGCATAATACAATGTGAAGGTGTTTGGTGATGAACCACGGATACTAGGCAATTAGAGCATATATTGGATCCAGGTGGCAAGGAAAATGAGCAGATGGAATTGGTTAACACGCGAATGGGTATATGTCAATCCAATCGGGGGACAATGAAACACCGTTAGGAACTTATACATCACAAGTTCATTGTGCTATATATTGTTGCTTTCTGAATTGTTGTTTGATTAATTTTTTCTGTAAAGGTTTTGGAGAAGATATAACAGTGCAAGTTGCAAATGATGCGATGCTCACCTCAAATACGCCATCAAAAAAATTTAGAGGTGAAAAAATTAAGCTCGTTGTGTCGTGTTAAATTCAGGTATCACTTAGTATCAGTTTTCAGGGTTCTTTGTTGTCTCTTGCTAAATTCTGAATAGGTGCAATTTTTACTCCGGTTTCAATAAATACCCAAAGATCGACGCCCGTCTCACTCCATATAGGTGCGTTGGTCATGATCTTCACATATATTGCTTGTCGAAATATTCTAACCCTTTCACAGTTTTATAAAAACTCGACCTGCCGGGGGAAGACCGCCCCCAACGGCATTTTACTAAGGAGAATAACCTCTCACGCAGGTCGAGAAAACCCCCGAACCCCCTTCCGATCCTACACAGGGACTCAGCTGGCCGTTGTGAGCTCCGGCGCGAGTCTTTACCATGTGCTTTGACCGGGGAGGACGAGGGGATTTTTTTTACTCTGCACTGCAGCGTGGCATATTTCAGCCACAAGTGCTACAGTGCACGCGCGGCACTGTAGCGAGCTACAGTACCGCGCGGGTGCCGCGGCTCGAGCCCCGGTCGACAGGGGGCAAACGCCCCTGGAGCACTCTGCTCTGCTACAGTTTTTATAATCGATGCTTTGTTCTAGCAGACACCACTCCACTTTCTGCTATTACGAACCCGGACTTGAGTTTACTTACCAATGTTGAACCTGCCTCGAGGAATAATCAAAGTTACAATATGGTCTCAAACCCATCAGGTGCAGCAAATTGTGACTATCATAATGGGCAGTGTTTTGTGAATATGGTCTCAGACCCTATTATGATTGTTATTACTTAAATATTCTTTCTGTTGTGTATTTTTCCAGGTGTTTCAGGAATTACTGGAGCTGAAGGAGCCACACCGTCTTTCTGTATTTTCAATATGACTTTGCTGTCTTTGCGTTGATGCATATGTGATTTGTTACTTCTAAACTAATTAGTTGATATTCTTGATGTTGATATAGGCTGTAATCAAAATCAGAGGTCCACGATGGAACCCGAAACCTGTAGTGTTTCCATATTGGGAGATGCTGACCTCGCTGCCGTTGATGGTGACGATGAAAGCTGGCTTCATAGGAACACTGGTTGGGAATCACAACCAGCTGTTGGAATACCTAATTCCAATGTAATTGAGTGTGCTACTGCTGACTGTGTCGAAGTTGACGAAGTCCAAAGGTCCAGGTGGCGTGAAAATACTCAACGCTACCGGAAGCGTAAAGCTGAAGTCTCAACTCAAGGTGATGCTACACAACTAGCTTTTATAATCCGGTCTTTTATATAAATTGTGCTCCAGCTCATAATATTTATTATTTGTTTCTGCTGAAACAGCTACCCCGGAGGAATTGAAAAGAGCCCAATGGCGCGCTGGCAGCCAACGATACCGAAAGCGTCAAAAGGACACGTCCGATATCGCTTCTAACGACAAGAACATTGGATATCAGCGTCGATAAAGAATGCGAAATTCAATGCAACCAAGTGGTATGTTGCTGTATGGAACTTGGATAATATCAATGAACAGTTGAAAGTAATAATGAAATATTCGTACAATAAAATATGTCTCTATGTTTACAGCTGGTCCTCGGGAAATATAAATCCTTCATTGTGTATGGGCGAGCATACTCGTGCTAATGATGGCGTATACGATTCTGGTATTTGGGATCCGGATGCATCAGAACGCCCAGGATTAGGTAATTAAAAATGTTCTTTCCTTTGTAAAACTGGAATTAAAAGGCATAACCTTACCCCCTTTTTTTATATGACACAGATGAGGAGAACTTGGAGACTCATAAGCCGATAGATGACGACATCGATGAATTCTTTGCTGATGACGAGGGACGGGTTTTTAGGCGACCTGGTATGTATAGTACCTTCGGGTTATATTTGAATTGGCTCACGTATTGCTGTTTTAATTTGAATCTTTTCATGTTTCCCTTTGCTAGATGTTCAATACAAGTCATATCGAGTTGATGAGCAAGATGGAGGTGCTGTAGGCAGACCCGATCCCTATGACTATGTTTATCACAACCTCCCAAAAAAGCATCATGTCCTGGGTCAGGCGCCAGATTGCACACACTGTCGCGCCAAGAGGTTTCCTGGTGAAGGAGCGGCATTTTGCTGTAGGGAGGGGATGGTTCGGATTCATATTCCAGATGTACCTTCTGAGCTGAGAAGACTTTACACAAGCCAAACAGACCGAGATGCAAAGTGGTTCAGAAAGAATATCCGTTACTTTAATTCTCATTTTTCTTTCACTAGCATGGGTGTCAAACTCGATCGGCGATATGCTACCGCAGCAGGAACTGGGATCTATACATTTAGGATCCAGGGTCAGGTATATCACCGCATGGATAAGTTGTCGCACGGAAACTATTCTCCCAGAAATATGCAGCTATACATACATGACAATGAGAATGATTTTGCACACAGAGTGAAATGGTCACCCCACCTGGATCTTGGGATCATAAAGCAGATTCTACTTATCTTACAAGGGAATCCTTATGTTGGGACATTCAGGAGTTTGGGTTCCACACCAAACCTCCATGAGTATAGAATCGAACTCAACACCAAGATTGATGTGGACCAGAGGACATATAATGCTCCGACTGCTCCTCAGGTTTCGGCCATATGGGTGGAAGGTAGTGATCCCAAGGAAATGTTTGAGAGGAGTGTTATGGTCTGTGGGCTATCGGATCGACCAGTTTATATAAAGGCTTACTATGGGTGCTATGATCCTTTAGCTTATCCTTTGTATTTTCCTGGTGACCAGTTTATATAAGATCATGGTGTTTGGAGGACATTTCAGACAAGTTCTTCCTGTGGTTCCGCGAGGAACTAGAGCGCAGATCACCAATGCCACCTTGCAGAGGAGCTACATATGGGACCGGATTCGCAAGATCAGTCTCACTCAAAACATACGCGCATAGTCAGACCCGTGGTTCTCAGAATACCTTCTTAGAATTGGTAATGGCGATGACGAGTCAATTGGGGATGATTATATCCGTCTTCCCAAGCAGATTGTTATTGATTACGAGCAAGAGAACTCTATTGACAGTCTTGTGGCAAACATATTCCCTGATCTTTTGGCAAATGTCACTGACACCGCTTATATGAGTTCTCGTGCTATCCTATCAACGAAGAATGAGTACGTTGATCAACTCAACTCCAAGATGATTGAGATGTTTTCGGGCCCTTCTAAGGTGTTTTACAGCTTTGATTATGTGGAGGACGACCAGACCAATAATTACCCCATTGACTTTCTAAACTCCCTTACGCCGAATGGACTGCCTCCTCACGAGTTGAAGATCAAGATAAATTGTCCTCTTATATTGCTTCGCAACCTAGACCCGCACAACGGTCTGTGTAATGGCACACGCTTGGTGGTCAAGGGCTTTCAGAACAACGCCATTGATACGGAAATCGTTGGTGATCAGCATGCTGGTAAGAGGGTGTTCATTCCGAGGATACCTCTTTCACCATCTGAGGATTTTACGCTCCTGTTGGCGGTCGTTAAACCATGTTTTGACCGCCACCCTACCGGTAAATAAATGCGTAACACCAAGATTTTGTGCATAGTAGATAGGAATAATGCTACTCCACAAGTTTTGGTGGATATTTGGATGCAAGAGTGAATAATGGAGAAAAGTGGGCCCAGTCAGGGAAAATCCCTGGCCGGCCGGCCCCACCCTAGGCCGGCCGGCCCCACCTGGTGGCCGCAGGCCCCAGATTTCCTCCAGTGGGCTGGAAACTAATCCACAACGCATAATTCAAGGCCAGCCCAGCAGATTTGCACCGCCATTCTAGAAGGTGGGCCATTTGGGCCTTAACTTGGCCCCCACTGCAATTCTGCCGACCCCAGCAGCTCCCCTTCAAATTCAAAAGGATACAATTTCCCGTGCGACTAAGCTTTGCAATGACAATTAACAAAGCTCAAGGACAGACTATCCCGCACGTGGGAGTATATCTGCCCGAGCCTGTGTTTGCCCATGGTCAGCTTTATGTCGCGTTGTAAAGGGGTGTGTCACGAAAGACAACTAAGGTCCTCGTCAAACCCAATAAAACATTAGACCCTGCAGTGAAAAGCACCAAGAACATTGTATACAGGGATGTCCTAAACTCTTGAAGTGTATAGTCCTAAACACAGATGATGGAAGTATTCTACCAGTTTGATTGGGTAATTTGATTGGATGACAGTATATAACTTTCTGGAGATTAATTTGTGGCAGATTATTCCACGGTGCTCCTATCATCCAAACTTCTTCCTATCTGTTGTTTAGGTAGATAGAGAAACAGTCTTGAAAGTTATCTCTGCATGTAAATTGTGTCCACAGTTATATTGACAGGCTTTTTCCTTGATTTTTTGGGTTCACTTCAGTTTTTTATGGCATGGACGTACTACAGATGATTTCAGTATGGTTTGTTAGCTGCAGTCAGTCAATTTCATTATCTCGTGGCATTTATTTTGGATTCCTTTGCAACTACGGTCGGATAGCAGATGAATTCTGCTAGCGATTTTTAGGTAGAACTTAATCATGACTATATTCTCTCAGATGAGATTGCAAGATTGTAAAATATGTATTCTACGCTTATAAGCATATGAGCATGCAAATGTGGATAAATGAAAATTAAATAATGTACAAATTCCTTTACACGGCAAACAACAAAGTATATTTGGTTTCTATGGATAGAACAAAAGGTTGGTTTTTACTAATCCTTCTGTGCAGAACGTATTTTTCAACCTATTTCTGAATATCTGGAAATAATATAAAGATGGCCCTGGAGTATAGCAATTCTTTCATGGAACAGTTGTCATATATTAGTAAAGAGTGATAAATCTTATCAGTGCACCATAATACTGATGGTCATGCCATGGTACTCTATCAGTAAAAATCAACCTATTTTTGCGTGATTCTATCCAAATGAATTAAAATTATAAAAAATAATCAAACTACGTATAATTTTCATTATACAAATGCAGTTACTTTTGTTTTGCATGATTCTTTGCAAATTAATTATTTTTTAACTAATAAATAAACATGTAGTCAAATTGCCGATAATAATCATGGTCCTGTTAAGTGATGCAATTCTTATCACGTGCGTGGCGCACGTGCATTGGTACTAGTCTAATGAAGTGATACACAATGCCCGGTTTACACTAATAACCTCGTGCTTTTCAGACTTCAGATAATGGCATCTACTTGAGTTTGATTGCATGTCTGCGAATATCCATTTAAAGCAGAGTGAGCATTTAGAATAGAAGTGCGAACATGATCATTGAGTGTACAGCAAAAAAAACAGGATAAGATTCTAAGGAGGATTATATGCCATATTTGCAAAAGAACGAATATTTCAATATATGTTGCAACAGGCTTATTACACCTGAGTGATTAATTAACTGTAAACCAAATATCATGATCGAAAGTCACAGATAAACATGGCAAGTTAATTAAAATATAACAAGTAAATTAAAATTTATCGAATGTCTAAATGGATAAAGTTTAGAGTTCTTTTTTTAGAAAAAGGAATATAATTAATATTTCAACCTCTGCATCAAATAGATGCATATACCTATACTTGTTACAAAAGAAAAACACTCCATTCCAGATCGCACATAGGCTAGAAAAAAGAGAGTAAACATTAAAAAAAAATCTCTACTGCAACCGAGCAACCACCCGACACCCATAGTTTCCTTCATCGATCGCTGAGAATGAGTCCACTCTGGCACCAATGTTGCACCATAGACTGTGTGTCATCTTGACATTCTACTGAATTTTCCACAGCCGAACCCTTTCATCCTGTCACTCCTTTTGCATCCATGAGCCTAATTTGTCGGCGTTCCCCGCTTATCTGCCACCATCAAGATCGTCTAACTCCACGCAAATGGGTAAAGTTTAGAGTTCAAGGAAACAATAGTAGCTGCTCTCGATTAAGGAGCAAAGTACAATGGATACCTCTTAGGTATGCAAAAGAAAAGGAAACAACAAAAAAAAAATCAGCCTTGCAAACACACTCGTAGTAATCAAATTAGCTGCCGGACCTCTTTGTTGTTCCTAGATGACAATGAAACAAACCTGGATGAGCATGCAAAGGCTCCTTTCTAAGCTGCAGTTGCGCCCTGTCTATGTACATATGTGTCCACCTAACATAACAGCTCGCCCGCAATGCAAGTTTTAGGAAATTAGCTAATTATTTGTGGCTATAGCTACAAATAACTAATAGTGCAGTGAATTATTAGACACATCTTCTACTGCGCAATACATCCTGAGACACCATATATACACCTTGAGTAGCAAGAGGACTCAAAAAAATTGTTGCAAGAGACCAATATCTGTCAACTTTCCAATGTTCACAAGAACAATATCAGCTACTTGTGACAAAAGCAAAAAAGATCCACTTGGGCATCTTGTAGGAGTGTAGGACAAAGCAGCACACTGATGTACTGTCATGGAACCGAATTTGTCCTGACGATTATTAGATCGAGGCCACCCCAATCTACTATAATTAAGAAACCAATTTCTGAACCAAACAACAGAGCATGTGCATCTAGAACTGCAGGTTCCAATTTCTGAATCAAACAACAGAACAAGTGCATCAAGAAATGCAGAGGTTCCAGTTTCTGAATCAAACATGAGATAATGTGCATCAAGAACTAAATCAAACAACAAATAATTTGCTTCCAGATCTGCAGGCACCAATTTCTGAACCAAGCAATTAACAGATCATGGGCGTCCATCGAAGAGGGCCATGCATCGCTCGGCGTTCCTCAGAGCGAGGTGGCGATCGATCATGCCGCGTGACTGCTGCAGGATGATGGCGTGGTGCATGACGGCATGCATGCGATGACACGTCGATCGAAGGGCGATATATGGTGCATCGGTAGTCTGCGATGCGCAATATGGTGTGCCGCGCGCAGGTGGCTCTAAAAGCCAATATATACGGCGACGACGAGCAAATTCGTGTGCTTTAATGCCGTGCCAAGTATACACACAGCAGTACTACTATATGTGGTTTTACCGTTTTAGTTTGCAGTACTGTACATTTATCCTGAACTCGGACCAGAAGCGCGAAAGGGAAAATTTTGACATTGACGATCCGAGATTGATTGCAAAACGCTGACGGCCGGCAGGGCTGACGCCAGCGGAAGCAAAGGCCGATACGGAGGCCGCGTCCTGGCCGACCCCTATATATATGAGCAGCCGCCCCCAGGTGTGCCCATCAAACAAACAGCAAGCAACCAACCGCGATCAAGCGATCGCATCTAGAGCCGTACGTCCCCTCTTCGAGTTGGCGAGGGTTTACTAACTCGGCGGCGGCGCCGCAAACCCTAGCTCGCTTATTAGCTACTAGCTAGGGCAGGCCGCAATGGCCAACCTCTTCGACCTGCTCGACCTCGCCGACGGCGAGTCCGGCGCCGACGCGGTGTCCAAGGTCGTCGACAAGAAAAGGGCCGAGGCCGAGGCCGCCGCGGCCGTCGCGAGGGCCAAGGAGGCCGCTGATAAGGAGGCCGCCAAGGTCGCCGCGAAGAAGAAGAAGAGGCAGGACAGGAGGATCAAGGCCATGCGCGGCGCGATCGACAGGGTCTTGAGGCGGAGGGCCGCCGCCAGGGCCAAGGCCGGCCTGCCTCCGGTGGAGGAGGTGCCCGAGCACTCGGACGACGAGATCCAGGAGGAGATTAGAGTGGCGTATGCCAAGCTGGACGCGGAGGAGGAGGTCGAATCGGAGGACGACGAGGAGTACCAGCCACCACCCAAGCCAAGCCAATTCCACATCAACAAGAAGCAGGATGGTACGTATCGATATTCATTATTACGCTTAATTACCTCTCTATTCTTCTATATATGTAGATCGTGATTAGTTTTGTTATAGGAGTCATCTCTTTTTTTGTTTTTGATTGTGTCAATCGACTCAATCTCAACGATCACTTGTGTTAGGATATGCATGAGATTCATATAGTTCTGATCTTGCTCGTTCAGCATTGACATTCCACTTGTGTTAGATGAGATGATCTGCCACGCAAAAAAAAAAAAAAAAAGATGAGATGATCTTATTTTTTTTGGAAAACGTTAGATGGTTTGTATACAGTTCCCCTGGGTTTCAATCAACCGGCCGGTATGGCCATCGATCGAATACTTGTTCGCGTTACGAGATTTTAATTGTTCAATCGAATCTAATCTCGTTATAGCTATCTTGTTGCCGTTCAAATGTCTTTGTGACCATCCATCATCTTTGCTCCTTGCCTCCCTTGTATATGGTCCTCATGCTGTCATGTTTTTGCTGGATTTCAGCGAAGAAAGATCTCATAGATCGTCAAATAAAATTGACGAAGGAGCAGAAGAAATTGCTGGATGAGCAAATCAGTTTGCTGGACAAGCAAAAGAAAATGTCGGAGGAGGATGGAGAGAATGCCGACAAACAAGGTACGTGCAGTCGTGAGATTCTGTATTTAGATCGAATATAACCTCCGGCCTCATTGAATATGTGCACTTGCAACTATGTAACTCTGTTTATGATGTCTACTATTTTGTATTTATTATACGAATGACTGCATTATGAAATTCCTTGTTTTGACTGAATTAATCTACCGCCTCATTGACTATGTTCACATGCAACTCTAACTGTGCTGCTTATAATGCCTGTTTTATTGTGTTGTTGTTACCATAACTAATGACCGCCAAATAATCTCCCTTCCTCTGCTACTCATAGTTTTCATTACTTCATGCCGGGTTTTAGATTCGATTCATCCCTAATCTATACCCTGTTGTTTGGATTCAGCTCAAAGAAAATTAAAGGAGGAGGCAAGAAAATTAAGGGAGGAGCAAAGGAAGTTAAAGGAAGAGCAAACAAATTTGTTTAACCAAAAAGAGAGTTTGACAGCTGAGCTAGGAAAGGACGATATAAAAGGCCATGGAAAAGAGTTGTGGGAGGCGCAAAAGACATTTAGGGAGGCTCAGAGCAAATTTTTTGAAGAGGAGGAAAACTTCTTGGAGGAGCAACGACAGAAATATCCTGCTAATGAACGCCGGGGCCAGTGGTATGACAGCAACAATTACAATGGTGGTAATGACAACAACCATTCCAATGGTAATGGCAGTGGTGGTCACGGTCGTGGCAGCAACAATGGCCACTATTACAACAACTACATTGGTAATGGCAGTGGTGGTTACGGTCGGGGCTACTACAATGAGAATAATGGCTCGTGTCAACAGGAGGTTTATGGTGGTGATGAATTTTGCACACAAGGATACGACGAGAGGGTGCAAGATGGTGGTGATCACTACTACAGTGGAGAGAGGCAGGGCTACCGTGGAGGCAAGACTAGAAGGCAGATTTATCAGCCCAAAGACAAAACCGTGTCTGACGCTGGTACAGCTGAGCGTAAGCCTGAAGAAAAGGTGGTGCCTGCTTCTGGGACGGAACAGAAAGCCAAAACTTTAAATGGTGATGCTGTGCCTGCTTCTGGATCAGAGAAGTCTACAGAGTAAGTACTACAAATATTTTTTTAACAGCCTACGTACTCATATTTCCTAAATAAATTTTGCCCCTAACAGGAGCATATCGATTCTTATGCTCTATTCCAGGGGTGCTGCAAATGTACAGGGTGGCCCTAAGACAAAGAATTTTATTCCAAAGGTGAAGCTCAACGGTTCTGAGAAGAGGAAGCTGAAACGGCAAGATACGGCAGATGGTTCTAAGAAAACTGCTGGTAATGAAATGGAGAAGGAAAAGCAAGAGTCTGCAGTAGATGTTTCAAAGAAGCAGGTTGCCAAGGATCAGAAGGTAGATTATGTGGAGGAAGCGAGAAAGGTTGTGACCCTTGATGAATACGAGAAGGTGATTGGACAGAAGAAAAATAAGTCTATGGAGGCCACAAGTACTGTGGTGAGGAAGGTCACTGATGAAGATTTTAAGGGCCTCCAACTGTTGAAGAAGGCAGATGAGGAAGAAGCTAGCAAGAAGGCAGAAAAAGTTAAGCTCAAGGGGAAGGAGAGTGCTGCAAAGGAAGAGGAAGCCAAAAAGGCAGCCGAGTTGGCAGCCAAGTCCAAGCAGGTATAAAGATATTTTTCTTGATTTTTTCAGTTTGTCATTGTCATGGCATCTAATCACGATCAACTGTTTTCAGGTTGTGCTCGAAATGTATAAGCGCCAACCAAGACGTCCTTCTCAGGAGGATGGCCCCTACAACAGGGGGCGCTTCAATGGTGGTTTCCAAGGCCGCAGCCGCGACAACAGCACCGATTCTCGGGGTTCTGGCCGTGGTGACAATGGCACAGCTACCCAGAACAACGGCAATGGTGCGCCAAGAGGCAATGGTAGCTACTCCGGCGACCGACGCGGCGGGTATAACGGTGGCAGGGGCAATACTGGGTACCAGCAGGCTGGGTACAGAGGGAACAGCAATGGCAATGGAGATTACCAGCAAGGCGGGAACAGTGGCCGATATCAGGAGCGCTCAGCTGGCAATGGTGGTGGCCGGGGCAATGGCATATTCCAGCAGCGCGGTTACCCGGAGCGTGCTGGCAAAGCCTCTCCTCCTACGCAGGACGACTTCCCGGCGCTTCCGGGAACAGCAAAGGCTCGTCCTCCAGTGCCGGCACCCGCTCCAGCACCAGCCTCTGCTCCGGCTCCGGCACCGGCTCCACTGCGCGCTCCTGCACCGGCTCTGACACGTACTCCTGGTCCAGCACCCGCGCGCGCCGCTGCTCCTGGTCCGGCACGCGCTCCGGCTAGACACCAGTAGTTTGTTCACCGGTTTACCGGCGAGGAGAGTTTAACGAGAGAGATCGGAGGAACAGTTTTTTATTTTTCATTTCATTTTTGTAACGGTGTGACTTATAATACTGTCAGGCTAAATTGTTGGGCAGATTCCTCTCTCAAAAGCTTATTTCGTTTCAATCCCTGGCTATTGAGAGCTTGTTTGCATTGTTATTATTCTCTGCTTTTGCATTTTTTTTCGTTGAACCTAATAATTTTATCAAGAAATCCAAAATAAGTACTGGAATTTTATATAATTGGATTCAGATTCGTTTTTCTCGGGTGCTTCTTATCTTACTAAAGATTTGAATATGTTCTGTTAACGAATCGGATTTTCGGTGAACCTTGTGCATTGATCGTCGCATAATGTCCTCGCTGTTGGATTGTGCAATGCGTGAAGCGATCAGTTAATCGTCGCAATGCGAAATTCTTTGGGACTGGAGACAAGCTATGCGATTTGGTGGTGGACAACAATCCTCAACGGGGCATTCACCTACCTGTGGGGAGAAAAAGGCAAAGTTCAGATCCAGCACTGAACTCGCAGTTCGACGTCGATTTGCTTAAATTGTTGCCCAATGTCACCTGCTCTACTCTGCAAGTAGCACCAGATTTCAGGTTTCTGCAAAGGTAAGTTGGATAAGAAATAATAACAGGTTTTTAGAGATGCTACCAGCTCTACTCTGCAAGTGGATTCGATCTGTTTGGTAGGGCTATTAGCAGTGCAGTGTTGATTCAGATTTTGTTTTACTTTTTTATCTATCCATGCAGGTCTGTGTCAAGTGCTCTAGAAATTAAATCTGTAGTACTATCAGTAGGAATACTATAGTATGTATCAAAATTGAGATATTCCAAAGTTTTGACCCATGCGTTGGGTCTTTAATTTAGAGTGACTTTGATAAGACTCATTTGTGGTAGCAATTGAAATATGTTCCAAAAAAAAAGAGCAATTGAGATATGATATAATTTGTGTCTTTGAAAGCGCGAAAGGGAAATTAAACGGTCCTAGTATTTGATTGCGTAAGGCTGGCGGCAGGCTGACGCCAGCGATGGCATGACGCCCTGCGCGCGCAAGCGCGTCGTGGGCACGGCACGATCCGGAAGCAGCCGTTTCTTTTTTGGTTTTGTTAATTCAGCACGCAGCAGCCGCAGGTTATGGTCAACCTCACCAAAAGTATTTCTAGTGCCATGTCCCCGCGTCGCCTCAAAACACCAGCCCGCGCTGCAAATGACGACGGCCATGATGATGAGGCACCTCTCTTCCTCCTCCTCTTCCTCTGCTTCTCCTATTTATACCTCCGCCTTGGCCAGGATCAGGACCAGCACCCATCGCTTCGTTTCCCAGCTCCAAAAGCGAACAAGTACACCCATCACCAACAAGCTTCTGCTCTCCCTCTGTCTCATCCTCCTCCTGATTCTTCCGCCGCTCACCTTCTTCGTCCTGCTCCCAGCTCGGACCATGTCGTCGTCGTCGTCGTCTTCCGATGCCGCCGTCTCCGCGTTTGAGAAGCCGAGGACGGTGGTGAAGAAGATCCTCGCGGAGTCGCAGCCCGAGGGCCAGGGCGCAACCGTCCGCAGGAGCATCGGCAGGTGCCTACCTACCCTCTACGACCCTACGCCACGAGCTTCCGGCCCCCATCCTATGGATCCCAATTTCCTTGTGCTGATGCAACGTTGACCTCTGCTATGTGCAGGCCTGAGCTCAGGAACCTGGACCCGTTCCTCATGCTCGACGAATTCTCAGGTACGACGACGACCACTGCTCTGCAATTCTTGTGAACGAGCATAGTTGCAGTTCTTTCGGATGATCGAATTCTCGCAGTATGGGTGTAACTGACCTTGATTTGATCCTTCCTTGCAGTCTCCAAACCCGCCGGATTTCCCGATCATCCGCACAGAGGATTTGAGACCGTCACATACATGCTTGAGGTAATAGTAGTAGTCCCGTCTTTATCGTGCTTTTGTTGGTTCACACGTTATGCTCGAGAGGTGTTTGCTGAAATGCTGCGTGCTCGTGTGTTTGGTTGCAGGGGGCTTTCACCCACCAGGACTTCGCCGGCCACAAGGGAACCATCAAGGCAGGGGACGTCCAGGTACGTTTCGATTTGACGCGACCTAAGCAAAACTGTCGATTTGGTTTCGTGTTCTGACATTGCCGTAACGTCCTCTCTGAATTCTTCAGTGGATGACCGCCGGGCGTGGCATCGTGCACTCGGAGATGCCGGCAGGGGACGGCGTGCAGAAGGGCCTGCAGCTCTGGATCAACCTCTCCTCCAAAGACAAGATGTATGGCGCTCACAATCTTGACATACTACTGTAGTTTGCTTCTAGGGTTGATCAGTACTATTCAGTAGTAAGTGCTCATTGCTTTGCCTGCTGATGAATTCCAGGATCGAGCCCCGGTACCAGGAACTGCAGAGCAAGGACATCAGCCGCGCCGAGAAGGACGGCGTCGAGGTCAGGATCATCGCCGGCGAGGCCTTCGGCGTGCGCTCCCCGGTGTACACCCGAACGCCCACCATGTACATGGACTTCACCATGCAGCCGGGGTCCCAGCTGCACCAGCCCATCCCGGAGGGCTGGAACGCCTTCGTCTACATCATCGAGGGCGAGGGCGTGTTCGGCCGGGAGAAGGCCGCCCCCGTCTCCGCGCACCACTGCATCGTGCTCGGCCCCGGCGACGGGCTCAGCGTGTGGAACAAGTCCGGCGCGCCGCTGCGGTTCGCGCTCGTCGGCGGGCAGCCGCTGGGCGAGCCGGTGGTGCAGCACGGCCCTTTTGTGATGAACACGCGCGCCGAGATCCAGCAGGCCATGGAGGACTACTACTACGGCCGCAACGGCTTCGAGAAGGCCCGGCAGTGGAGCAGCTCTGCCTGACCCATCAGTGTCTGAATTACTGAATGCAAGGGGGAAAAAACTGACCTGAAAAGGATTGGGAGGACATTTGATACTCTGTTCTTGATTATTATTTTTTCCATTGCCTTTTATCTTTTGTGTTGTTAGAGAGGATATGCTTGTCAATTTGTACTATGTGATTGTAATAAGCAGGATGACAGATTGTTAGGTTCAATAAAAAGCATTGTTTCTTTGCCATATGGTGTGCCGTTTGTTCAATTGTGCATGGAGACATTGATCAAGTAAGGCTTGTGCGTGTGTGGTGTGTTCAATTCGAGAGCATAACGGTTCTGATGTTAGAATCTTCTAGAGTTTGTTGCAATATTGCGGATAAGGGACTTCTGCATCAAGGAAATTCAAAGACGCGGCGCGGGTGTCAAGTGTCACCTGGTGGGCGCCACCAGGTCGTTGCCGGACGATGGACGGCCCACAAGCTCCGCCCACAAAAATCCCAGTGGAATCCGTCCCTCCATCCCCGCGGTGCCGGAGTCCAGACGAATCAGACCCTCTTTCGCGCTTCTCCCCTGCGCACGGCCACTCGTTTCCTTCCTCCCCATCACACCACCACCGGCGGCGGCCACCGCAATAGCAATGCTCGCCGCGTCCCTCAAGCCCGCGCCTCCCCTCGCGGCCTTCCCCGCTTCCACCCGGAAGCCCTCGGCAGCGGTTTCCTTCCCTCTCCGCGTCAACCACCGCGCGCACCTCTCCGCCGCAGCGACCGCTGAGGGCGCCGGCACTGCCGCCACACAGTCAGACGCCTCCACCACCACCGCCGCGGCTGCGGCCCCTATCGACGAGGCGCGACTAGCACAGGTTCGTCACACGCTCGGCTGCGCGTCTTTACTATCGTGTGTCTCTGAAGCGTACGGCTACTGTTCGATGAAATGCCAACATACATTTCGGATTGCGTGGTGTTCGCAGTTCACCGCGGACTGGCAAGCTGCGCGAGCGCACAAGGAGCAGGGGAAGGTTCTCACGTTGCCGGTGCTGCGGGCCAACACTGGGGGGCTGATCGTCAGGTTCAACTCACTCCAGGGTTTCGTGCCCAATCCTCTCCTTAGCCCTGCGCATTGGTGTAAAGGTAACTTGTTCCTTGTCCCTGCTTTCTACAGTCTTCCAGACTTTTCTGAACCTTTCCTGTCTATGCTATTAAGTACGAGTTAGCGGTTGATTGTAGTTAAACTTGCAGACCCCAAAAGGCCCATCCAAGACATTACAAAGGAACTAGTAGGTTCGTCCATTTCTGTCAAGGTAAACTTAGTTGTCATATACTTAGTTGCTAATTCCATTGTGCCGTTGTCACTGCTGCTTTTTCTGTAACCGAATGGGGAGAAAAAAATTATTAATGAGTCAAAAATCATGGGTCATCTCATAGCCCATCTGGAATTTGAACCTGTTCTTCTGGTTAACCTACGTTACAAACTTACATGGTTTCTGCCTAATGGCACTACTCTTGAAATTGGACGAAACGAGCTCAAGATTTGAGGGTTTTGGTGATCTTATTTTCTGAAGAAGCTAAAGCTAATCAGTCCAGGTGTCTGAAGTGAACGAAGAGGAAAAGAAGCTTGTTTTCTCTGAGAAGGATGCTAGTTGGTCAACATACTCCCCCCAAATCAGGATAGGTGATATCTATGATGGGATTGTTGGTTCAGTGTTCCCCTATGGCGCATTTGTTCACCTGCGATTCCCTGATGGTACTTATTGGCGATACCTTTGCCCTTTTATTTTTGTGCTAACTATTCAATGTACTGTTCCTGACAAAACAGCTCCACTCTACAGGATATTACCATCTTACCGGTCTTGTGCATATCTCTGAGGTTTCTTGGGACCTTGTCCAAGATGTTCAGGATTTTCTAAATGAAGGTGATGCTGTTAAGGTCATCGTTGTGAGCATTGACACGTAAGTACTCCTTTATACTACTGAGCTTCCTCCAGGGCTATGTATCTTCATGAAGTAGTTCTCATGACGGAATTACATTTCGAAGGGGTGACATCTAATTAGAACATGTATGCAATGTGCAAGGAATATTGAATTAATAAGCAAGATACAATACATAGGTGTTTAATGACTTGAATGACATGGTTGGTTATCCATTTCCGAAAGCACTGTGTTTTCTTCCAGTTCACAAAAGAAAAGGCATCACTTTTTTTGTTCAGTTCAAAACGAAAGGCAACACTTATTTTTATCAGTTCAAATGTTACAGGGAAACATTTGATTGCTTTTTCGTGGCTCAGATTTGAAATAACTGGACATGCTTTGCATTTTTTACATCGCCATCCAAAAACAGGGCCAAGTCGAGGATAGCTTTATCCATCAGACAGCTGGAGGAAGATCCTTTATTGGAAACACTGGACAAAGTTATTCCTTTGGTTAGTTGTTGAGTACACACTGTTTGTGTATTGACTTTGTTGTCCTAAAGGTGGGGTCATAAAATCACATTTTTCATGTAGGACGCTGATCGATCTCCTAATGCTAGTGCCGCACCATCTCCTTCAGAAATTGAGCTTCTTCCAGGACTTGATGGTATATGTAATGAATTATTGCAAGAAGATGGGTATGATTTCTGTTTTTGTCATTGATATCTATTATTTTTATCTTCCCCAGTTTTACGAGATCACAAATAGGCATTTCTGCGATCTTCATACTTTAATCAATTGTTTTCATCTTCACAGTATAACAGATGTACAGTTCGGGCGTCAAGCCTCGGAGAAACGTGTTGTTTCACAGGATTTGGAACTTTGGCTTTCCAACGTATGATCCCAGTCGATGTCAACTTTTACATAGCTGAAGCTCACAAGTACTGGATCTTGTTACAATACTGGACTAACTTGCGGGTTGTTGTTATGCAGGTACCAGTTAAGGACAACAAGTTCAAGCTCCTTGCACGAGCTGGGAGGCAGGTTAGTTTTCTTCTGATATAGAGTATAGTTATCTGTATAAGGAGATTCATTAATCAAGTATTTGGCCTGGGTATGTTCAGTCCTAACTACATAGAAGTAGAAAATTATAGTGATTAATTTTTACTGGGCAGGTCCAAGAAGTGTATTTGACAACTTCCCTGGATCAAGAGGGCATAAAGAAGGCTGTGCAAAGAGTATTAGGGCGTGTTCCTTGAGCCTGAGACACGATAAGTAGGAACAAATGTCGCTTATCATCCACAATTTTCTAACTAAAGCATGATACTGGATCAACAACATGAGTAAACAGCCTGAAATGCTCGTCACTGTTCCCACGCTTGCCCTTTTTTTTATCTCTCTTGGAGACTACGCAACCAAAAGCTGTAAATATAGTTGCCGTAGTAAAAAGCAACACCAGTATTGGCAGAACGATAGAGTAAACTGTTGTGTGTATTTGCTGGGTTTGCGTTTTTGATCCCCGTGTATTTCATACAGTTACATCAGTTGACTGTATGTACTTTGGCTGAACCCTTGACTCCTTGAGGCTACCTGTATATAAGAATACGTAAATTTATGTCGCTGCTACTTGTGGTGTGTGAATTTATATTTGTAAAATTTGTTGGTCAAGAACAAGGCATCAACCCTTGTTCTATTTATTCATAGTTTTAGACGGGTGTCTGGGTTGGAGAAGCCATAGCATTTTGTGAAAATGGAACTAACCTCATATATTAATTTAGATCTAACAGAGCCTTATCCAAATGGACCCCTAGTTTGGACCAAATACTGGGTATGACTATATACAGCTATCCAGTGTTGGCAGCTGACGCTTGAGACTGACGAAGGCGACAATATTGTCTGGGGTGCTGCTTCATTCTGGACTTTTTCGTTACAATCTGGGCACAGCTATAGTATTGTTTAAATGAAAAATCACATACTAAGCTGTTTTAATATAGTAACCGTATAGTTTCGTGCGTGAACCAAGCTGACTTGGGACACATCGATAATATTCAAAGCGGGGCATCTTGGCGCCCTAGAAGTTATAGAACCAGATCAAGCAAGGCACTCAGCCATCGACGTCGACGAGCCCGTGGGTTCGAGGCATTTCCGCGTGTGGTAAAATCCTTTGCATCGCCACCGTGGCGCCATGCTTGCGTGCGTCCGTGCATGCCAATTAGGTATGCCCTCGTGTCATGATCTCTCGGCGTGATACAACCGAAGAGCCAAACAAGAACGGCGCTGATGATCGCGACGAACCCGAAGCATCCGATCGCGCTCGCCGACGACACGAACAACAAGGGAACATCGCCGTTGACTTTTTCGTTGAACTTTGACCAACAATATAGATTTAAATAATTACTTTTTGAATGTGAAATGAATATCATTGGATTCATCATCAAAAGCACTTTAAGATTAACCTATACACTTAGCTATTTACACAAATATTTTGAATAAGACGAACGGTCAAACGTAACGAGAAAAGTCAACGGCGTCATATAATAAAAAACGGAGGGAGTATGGACGACGAGCAGTATATCTACACCACGACGCTGCTTGGAGCCACCTCTCCACAACCACGACAACTTCTTCGTTCTCAAGCTATTTGCTGTTCGTCGCCTCGTGCTTCGCTTGATAGATTTCTAGCAAGCCAGAGCATTAGAGCCATGTCGCCCGGCGGCGGCGCAGGCCAGCCGTCCTGCACCACCGTTCCGCTCGGCAAGCTCGTCCGCCGCACGCTCCGTGCCGCGGTCGGCATGAAGAAGAAGGAGAAGAAGAAGAAGCCCAGCAGAGAGCCCGCCGCGGAGAGCATCGGCGGCAGCGTGTCGATGCAGCGGCTCAGCTCCTTCTCGGCGGAGTCGAAGGAGTCCGTGGTGCGGGTGGTGCTCAAGAGCGGCGTGGTGGAGGTGTACCCGGGCGTGGTGCTGGCGTGCACCGTCATCCGCAAGCACCCGCCGGGCCTCTGCCTGGCCCACCCCGACGTGTTCCGCAACCCGCACGGCGCGGTGGTCCGGCCGCTCGAGCCGCTCTTCCCCGGCCAGAAGTTCCTGCTGCTGCCGGAGACCACCATCATCCGGCTCAAGCAGAAGATCCCGGAGAGCTCCATCGGCGCCTTCGCCGACGAGGACGAGGAGGAGGGCGACGACGAGTACGAGGTGGCGTCCACGACGGATGCCTCGGAGGAGTCGGACCAGGGCTACAGCAGCGGCACCGCGGCATCGTCGTCGTCGCCGGAGGAGGAGAAGCACGACGCGGCTGCCGGCGACGGTGGGGTCGTGGCTGAGTGCATGGCGAGGGAGTTCTACGAGGCGAACGACCGGTGGTCGCAGTGCCACTTTAAGAAGATGGTGAGGCGTGGGCTCGCCGTGGAGCAGAGCAAGGAGCCGGAGAGGAAAGACAAGGCCAAGAAGCAGGGGAAGAAGAAGAGGAAGGGGAAGAAGACGCGGAAAGAACGGCGTGTCCCCGCGCCGCCGGGGTTGAGGATGTTCGCGACGCCGAGGAGGACGTGGGAGCCCAGCCTCCCGGCGGTGGAGGAGGAAGCGGCCGACGTCTCTCCTCTCTGCACCACATCGGATGCCATAACAGAGGATCACGAGCAGTAAGTTGACTGATGTTGCTGTTGCTGCATCCGGCTCCTGCTCCTTTTTTTCTATACTTTTTCTCTCTCCCTCTTTTTTTCTCCCCCAAGAACATTTCCTGCTGTTGTTCAAGCGTCTGATCAGATGGTGTTCGCTTTCTGATCGGATATTGCAGAGACTTTTTTGTGGTAGCAGCTTGAACTGCATGCAGAGTGCTCTGGTCCGTGTTGTACATCGATCGTTTTGTGTCGTCATTAAACTGAAAAAAGAAGAGAGAAGAAAGATGTATGCATACCTTGTTGTGGTCGATGTAACTGTCATTTACATTGGTCTTTTTTTTTTGACTTGGACTGGCCACGCACACATTGGTGTTACCACCAACGCGTTTTACTACCTTGTCATTCTTTTTCTCCTAAAAATTTCCATGCTGTCTCCTTTTGTTTTCAAAACGAAACGGTCAAAATGCAGGTCGAAATCAAGCGTTTTTCACACAAATTCAAAAGTACAGTTTCCTTCATGCGCCGTTCTCATCTTTTCGACTTGTCCTTAAAGTTTTGGATGGACGACGCCTTCTCTAGAGATGACCCCCTTCATGAAGTATATAGATGATCGGTGCACTGAATATTTTTCAGATTCATTCCTGGACGCAGAGGCCAACGACAGTGGTTTTCCTCACTGTTCCAAGTCTGATGCATTTACACTTTTGGTTTGCCCATGGATGTCTTGGTTGGTGGTTGCTACGTGAAGTATGTGCGTGTTTAGTATGACTCTGAAGCTGAACTTAGTCCGAAGCTAAACAAAACCAACCAAACACCCAACTACAAAAGCTCTTGGAGCAGGCCAACTTCAAGAATTCACTCTGTCTGTGAGGTGCGGTGATCACACTGTAGTCGGCAGAATTCAGAAACGGGCCTCAAGGCACGGGAAAGGCCAACCTGGGACTGTGTCGATCCATTAACAATCGTGTGGGGCTCACACAACATTGTTCCACCGCCGCCGTCGCGCCGGGTGCCCAGCCTGCTCGGCGTTTCAGGGAACGCGATTCTTCCTGCAAGCGCCGCCCCCGTAAACGCCGCTGCTGCTCTGTTTCGGTTCGTTCAACGCAGTTTGATCTGAAGGCCATTCCAATCGACCATGAGCCTCCGGCGGTTCGTGAATCTGGTGATGCTGGAGAGAAAGCGCGACATGTACTCGCTACGCCGCATCGATCTGTCGCAGCAGGATTTTTTCTACCCCACAACACCGCCACTACCAAAAGCACAGCAGAAGCTGCCGGCGGATCCGAAAGAGATGGAGCAGTTTCAGATCCCGCCGTCGTGCTTCAACTTCCAACCAAGGCCATGCCCTGAAGCTCTCGACTACACATGGAAGATGCACAGCTTCGGCGTTTCCGAGAACAAGATCATCTGCGTCGACAACTTTGGAGTCTCCTTCCTCTACAACACCGACGTGCCTTGCGTCACCACCATGCCCGCCCTCCACAGCCCCAAGAGACAGCCCATCTCCCTCTCCGTCTTCGACCCGGAGGACGACGACGGCGCCGGCAGCCTCTACGTCATGGAGAAGGTGCCCAGGCCGCGCCGCCCGGAAGATCAGGGCCTGTTCGAGGCCTTCGCCTACGGCATGTCCGTATCCCACGTCGAGAAGTCGTGGCGCCGGCACTCGCTCCCGCCGTTGCCCTTCGTCCTCGAGCCCGGGTACAAGCACAGGCCCGCCGGCGTCATCAGCTCCTACGCCGTGCTCGGCGGCGGCTCCCACCTCTGCGTGTCCGCCGCGGGCTTCGGCACCTACTGCTTCGACACCGCGCGCAGGGAGTGGAGCCGCGTCGGCGACTGGATGCTGCCCATCGCCGGCAAGGCGGAGTACGTTCCGGAGCTCGGTCTGTGGTTCGGCGCCTCGCGGAAGGATAATAATTACCTCCCTTGTGTTTGCGACCTCTCCTCCGCCCTGGACGGCGACGAGCCCGAGCTTCGCTGCAAATGGGATAATGATCGTTTCCCGGCTGCTTGGATCCCAGCCACGATGAGCCACATGGTCAACCTGGGCGCCGGCAGGTTCTTCACCATCGGCTACAACGAAACCGTGGTGCCCAACGCCTACCACTGGGGCGAGCCTGTGATTGACCAGTGTTTTGCGGTGTTGGGCCGGTTGGAGCTGAAAGCTGGCACTTGCAGCGACGAGCCCCAGCTGATCTTCCACAAGTCAAAGATTTTGATGCCAGACGGAGATGCAGCAGAGATAGGGGAGGTGTTCTGAGTGAATAAACCCAGATGGGATATGGCAGGAAGGTGCTATGAATAATAAACAGTTCTGTGACTCAACTCTCGACAGGCTTCGTCTTTTTGCCCGTGGACTTGCTGAATGGCCATGCCATTCTATGGGGACAATCAGGAAAGTTTGTACTATTATTTGGTCATCGTAAAAACCTGGACTTGTGTCTAGGTGCTGCTGTACTAGGTTGGTAATGCTTATGTTAGCAGTAACTAACACTCATGTTTTCTACCCCTTCAAAAGCTAACTAGTTTGTGAGATGTGACTCGTGTAGACGTGCATCCAGATCGAATAGTGTATTTCAGAACTTTGCTTCGTTTCATATCATTGTGAATTTATTTTATCATCCAGATCGAATTGTTTGTTTCAGATCTGGGCCATTTCAGTTACAAAACGGGCTTTGGGACGAAAAGGCTCCCTCGATACTGGGCCGGTCCAGCCCAGGCAACATTACTGGCGCAGCCTCCACCACCGGCCCACGTGCGAATAGCGAGGCTCGTAGGAAGGCGCACGCACGCACGCGTGAATTCGCTTTTGCCTCATCTCAAAAAAAAAAAAAAAAAAAAACGCTGCTCCGCCTACCAGTCAAGTGTCCACTGCTGCTAGAAATCGCTTTTGGCCCACTCGAGTTGTTGGCGGAGTCCCCACTCGCCTAGTCGCTGCCGTCCTCCTCCTCCTCTCCCTTCCCCGTCGTCTACGACCACCGCCGCGCAGAGCAGTCCGCTTCCTCCTCCTTTCTTGCAATGGCCGCGCCTTCCCACTCCCACTTCCTCGCGCGCCCCCAAACCCTAGCCCTCGCGCTGCCCCTGCCCCCGTCGCTGGTCCACTCCGCGCCATGC
This sequence comes from Eragrostis nindensis, assembly GCA_012490785.1. Classification (NCBI taxonomy): domain Eukaryota; kingdom Viridiplantae; phylum Streptophyta; class Magnoliopsida; order Poales; family Poaceae; genus Eragrostis; species Eragrostis nindensis. The sequence goes on along the minus strand of JAAXCT010000035.1, from coordinate 2,117,906 downwards.
TTCCGCCGCCTCGCGCCGCGCCACCTTCGCCTCCGCCCCGTCGCCGCGCTAGGGGGCGCCGACGCCGGCGAGCTTCTCGGCCGCGTCGAGGCGTTCCTCTACACCGTCGCGGATGCCGCCGTCTCGGCGTCCTCCGAGGTGGCCGTGGAGAGCGGCGGCGGGACCAAGGAAGCCGGGGACTGGCTCTCCGGCATCACCAACTCCATGGAGACCGTGCTCAAGGTGCGTTTCCTGGTTCCCAGTGCCCCTTGCCGCGTGTGCGTGCGGCTTCGGGCTTGCCTGTCTCGCTTCGATTGACTCAGGGGTTTATGTGTGCGGTTGGGGTGAATTGCCTCTGGTGCCTTGTGTCTACGCGTCTTCTCCATCCTGTTTTGGGAGTTTGTGCGGCTGTGTGGTGCTTTCTGCCGCTGAAAATGCCGTGATACGAGAGTAGAAATGTTATCTGGAATCTACTTGCTTAGATTAGATAACTGTATTGACTGAGAGAAATCCACTTCAAAATTTAATTCAGTTGTTCTGGTGGCGGTGCTGCTGCAAAGGAGCAATATACTTTATGAAAATGATACCGAATAATGTGGAAATGGTATGCACTTGCCACAGCAGGGGTGAATTCCGTTAGCTTTCTGAAAGCCAAACCCACTTGTGGCACTTATTACTTATTAGTCCTATGCTTTTAACATGAATAGTGGGACATTTTGCACGGTACTGATCCTCAGGCTGAATTTCTGTTAGGGATCATGATAACAGGCCACCAACAAAGTTTAGATAATGAAGGGTTGAAGACAAATTGCCATCATTACTTGAAGAGCTTGATTTGGACCTGCACTGCACTCTGCAGGCATGCAGTGTTGACACTGATATTTCTGATTACACTGTACTTGAGGAGCTGCAAAACCAATTTATTTCTTCCAACTTCCAGTGTTCCACTACAGTTTCATTGACTTTTCACAAAAGAATTTTTTTCGTTGGCAGCCATGCCTCAAGCGCATTAGGTAAGATTGACTTGTCATAGGCACTGCTAGGCAGAAAAATGGACCCAAGGAGAATGTTAAACTAAGTTTCAAAGAAAAAGGGAGATGATTGAGTCCAGCAATTGGTGTTCAGTTAATTGCAACGGTTGCTGATTGATGTGTTTTGATGTCTGTAATTGTTTAAGTTCGTTTCACCAGGAAATCACTTGAGTACCCATCCCATCCGTGCCGATTAAACAAAAGTACCATGTGTAGCTGTTAAATATAGTATACCTGGAAGACAAATTAACTTCCACAAGAGCTAGAAAGGATATGTGGATATAATCTCTCTGGTTTTTAATTGACGAGTGATGGAGTTAGGACAACATTTTAGTTCATTTTTTAGCTAAAAAGGTTGTCCTAAAAACATCCCACATCCTGCAGATTTGTGCACGTGATCATATGATTGGCCTCTGGAGTTATATTATGAACTTATTGATAATTAAGTGCCAATTCAATTCGTGCATGCTTGTTAAGGGCTTTGCTTATCCTCAGTCTGCATCTTCTTCTTCTTATATATTCATACCATGCTTCAACCCCCTTTCAGGTTATGTACATTTTTTCTCCATTGGCAGGTTCTGAAAGATGGTCTATCAGCTCTCCATGTTCCTTATTCATATGGTTTCGCAATCATTCTCCTCACTGTTCTTGTCAAGGCAGCTACATTTCCTCTTACAAAAAAGCAGGCAAGTCTCTCTTCTATGTTTCTTCCGTCAAACACATTGCGCTGTAGTTCTTTTTCCCCTGATAAGCACATTGTGTGATTTTTATTTTTCCTGATAAGCTCACTGTGCTATGGTTAAATTGTCATAAAGGGTATTCAGATTGTGATAGTTAAGGGTACTTGCTCTCTTCGGGAATGATTAACTAAGTCTCGTTAGCATACAGCTACGCAGAATTGTGCAGTGTGGTAGGTATTCAAAGGAAATTATAGTCATGATGTGTCTAAAACTTGACCTGCGGGTGGTAAGACAGCCCCCGGGCACTTTTGCTAAGAAGAAGACCTTCTCACGCACGAGCAAACCCCCAAACTCCTGCCCCACCCCTTACACAGCGGCACCTTAGCCCTTGCGAGATGACCAACGACCTGGGCCGGGCCTTAGACTTGTGCTTTGGTGTGGGGCAGACAAGGGTTTTTTAACCCCAGCCTGAAATTCGCTCCCACCAGGAGTCGAACCAAGTACCAGTGGAGTGCTACTAGAGCCACCTAACCAACTCAGCTAGAGGCCCGTTCGCAAATCACGTGTCTGCACTTCGTTGAAATTTGCAGCTCAACAAAAATGGTTGAGATTTGTATCAATTTGATTTTGTGATGTATGCGACAAATGTGGCATTGTGGCTGTATTTATCCACTGGCTGTAGCTTCAAGCATATCCTAGAAAATTGTGAATCCTTGCAGGATCTCATTTGCTCTGGTATTTAATGTGTGACTTGATCGCTTGTACTGGTACCTTCTGAAACAAACTTTAATGGTAGGACAATTTGAGTAGAGGAACGTGAAACACATGGTTTTCACATTGAAATAAGGTGCTGCTGCTTTCTGACTCAGAAGTCAGAACAGTTAATGAGGTTTGGTCTTCTGGATTAAATTCAGCATTAAAACATTACCTACTGGAGTTAGATGATGATGCCAAAGCACATCCTTCCAGTCAGATGGAATCTTCTAATTGCATGGTTTTGCCTGAAGTTGTGCACGTATCAACTGGTGTCCTTGTGCAACCTCCTTTTTTTTCCTTTTGTTTTTTGAATTATTGATTCTGTGGATTATAGTGCTTAAGTTCACTGGTCACACTTCTACCGAGGTGTTAGCTGTTTTTTATTTTTATTTTTGTACAAGCGTTGTTGTTGCCAGCAATTCCTGGCAGTTTCTTTGAACAGTGATAAAAAAGATGAGTTTGTTAAGTTCAATCTCGTTAATGTATGATTTGGGATATTGCAAATATGGTTGCTTATTATTATCTTGATCAAATTTGCTTAGTTATGCATCTCTTCTTTCAATGTGAACAGTATAATACTTCTTCTGCTGGAGATTTAATTGAAACAGAAATTTATGTGCCTTTAGAGTTTGACAAATGTGCTGTTTGCTGCTAAAAGCAATATATGTGATTTCTTTGTTCATGCATCCATTATTGTAACTAGACCATTACTTTATCTGATAGGTCGAGTCTGCACTTGCAATGAGGTCACTACAACCTCAGGTGAAGGCAATCCAAGAACGATATGCTGGTGATCAGGTGCTTATATTTCACATACTGATCTGTTACAAAATAAATATATTTCATGCTGCTGCACACGTTCTTGTGGTGTGATAATGTGTGGCCATAAGGGTACCCTCTAACTCTTCGAATGACATAATTTTCCAAAATTATCTCACTTTTTGGAAAAGCAGTTCATTTGTTTGAAATAATGAATAGCTGAAGGGTGCCCTTAGGGTCACCGATTTTTACGCTAATGTTTCGTTGTTGTATCATTGCACATGTTCTTACATTGAATTCGTCATTGTGCACTGTGGAGCCATGACAGGGTAAACCTTGCAATTCCTTCATTACGCGCTAGTGCTACCAGTGGTAAAAATATTATGTCACTTTAAATTCAGGCCCTTATCATTGGAAAGTTTACTTTTCTCACCTTGCTCAGTGCTTTGTCACAAAGACATCTTTTGTAATAAAGCTTCTTGATTGTATTGTGCTGCAGTCTTAGCTATTTTTCCCCCCTTGAGGCACAGCAGAGTACAGAATCATATAGGCCCATTTAAAAAAATATATATTTTGCATTCAAAAGCTTACCATTTTCAGAGCTAAGGAGATCTAAATTGGGCATAGAGTGGATTGGTTTTGTCAAATACAAACTGCATTTTGAATCTAATAAATGAATTTAGACTATAACTGGAATCACATTTTGTTTGTAAATCTTTTTTTATCCCTCCAGGAAAGGATACAGCTGGAAACCGCCCGCTTATACAAGTTGTCTGGTGTTGACCCACTTGCAGGTAGCTCTTAATTACCATACTTGGTCCTGTCCTCGGGTTTAAAGTACGTTTTTATGTGAGTATATTCTTCTGTTATTTATTCACACGTGACACGCAGTTCCCTCTGCATTTTCTGTAACAGGGTGCTTGCCTACTCTTGTAACAATACCAGTTTGGATTGGTCTATACAGAGCTCTCTCGAATGTAGCTAATGAGGTTGATATGCTGAGACATTAATTCTTTCTATATATAATTCTTTGTTATGTTGGACAATTATATATATTACCTGATTTGTTCGTACCTTCATTAAAAAAGGGACTTCTGACAGAAGGCTTTTTTTGGATACCTTCCTTGGCTGGCCCTACAACAATTACTGCTCGACAAAGTGGCCAAGGAATATCATGGCTTTTTCCTTTTACGGTATGTACTAATAGCTGATATTCCAGTGAACAAGGCTTTAAGCACGAATAACTTGATATTTGATCGAATAAGCTTTTTTTTTCCCCTTCATGTACACAGCATCACAGTGCCACTAGTTTATTGAAGTCCTCTACAATGCAGTTGTATAAAGAATCTCATTTATTCTATCTGATTCTGTGCTCAATTATTTACTCCATCAAGATTGTGCATTCTGCATAAATTTTTTGCCTAGGACAGTTTTCTTGTAGTTAGCAGTCTAATGTAATCCTAGGTGCTCCTGCTGGCATAATACAGCATCACAACATGAACATAACTACATTCCTGTTGGGAGGATTTACAATGATAAGCTTTATTGCCTTAGGGTTCCCATCAGTATATGAGACTTGAGTACTGAATTGTCGTCGTGTTGTTGTTCTTTTTTATCATTTGGTTATATTTGCTGATGTAGAGGTTAAAAAGCTATGGTTGCACATGATTTTAACCTGTGGAAATTCTGTAGACGCTTTAAAATGATGAATTCAGAAAGCAAGTACATCTTGTTCTGTTGCCCTGGAAATTTGTATGGTTTTCTGTTTTTTTTTTAGGGAAATGAGTGGTTTTCTGTTAATGCAGCTTTTACGCCGTTACACAGCCTTATAAGTGGTTCTTTGTATACGACTGTTTCATAATGGTGGCTGATATTGTTTCATGAATTATGGAATTCTGTATTTCTGACTCCAGTATATTCGATCATGTTGTAGGATGGCCATCCACCTCTTGGCTGGTCAGACACTCTGGCATACCTTGTCTTACCTGTTCTTCTTGTAATTTCTCAATACATATCTGCTCAAGTAATGCAGCCAGCACAGGTTAGTTTATCAAATATTGGACATAGTTTTCCACTGAAGCTGCTATTCTACTCTGATCACTTTCATTTTGGTCTTCAATAGTGATAGAGAATTTTTGTTATTGGTTCTGATTGATCTGTATTTTAATATGGTTCTAAAAAATCAGCAACCTGGAGTTGTTCAGTCACCTACCTATTAGTAGTGATTGCATCGTGACCCTCCTGATTATGCAGCCTAACCTCTTGATTATAGAATCATAGGTTAGGGCAACTGTTTTTGAGATACTGCCCAGCAGACATGCTAAACAATGATAGCATAAATGATTTTGTTTACAACTTTTGTTCAACCACATGATTCTGCAAAGATATGTGCAAGATTAGACAGGTTGCTTGTCTAAGCTCCTTTCTACCTCTAAAGATCTGTGTTGTATTGTGTCAAATCCTTCAAAAATTTTTTTGCTGTTTGGGGAACAGAATTGTGTAACTGAAAAAGCTTAAATAGCAATGGCACAGGACAGGAGATGTCTGATGCTAATGTGCATCAGTAGCCTAGGGTGTTCTGTTATGTTTTCAACATGCTATTCGTAATAGTATTATTTTGCAGAGCAATGATCCTAACCAGCAAGGTGCTCAAGCTATAACGAAGTTCTTGCCTTTGCTAATCGGTTATTTTGCTCTTTCCGTGCCTTCTGGGCTTAGTCTATACTGGTGAGCATATTTTATAAGTTGAATCACTTTTTGTTTATCATTATAATAGTTCTGAGTCCTGTTGGTAGCGTCTCCATGAAATGTGCTACATAGCTTGGTTTTCTTTTCTAATGTGATATGTATTGTATGGTTAATGAAACACTGTCAATGCACTTTTGTTGTTGATTTACTGTTGGTTTTGGTGAGCTTGATTAAGTTGCCCTTCTGTATTTGTGGAAAGTATTGAGGTGGATTAAAATAAATGAATATGTTCTATCATGTTTAGTTTGGGCTTCCAGGCTCCATCAGTGCAGTTCTTCCATTTAATTAAACTCCTATGTTTGTTATTGAGAATAAGCTTTCACCCTTTACGTTGACCAAATTTACTCTGCTTTCTTTTTTATGACAACTGTATTTGTTTTAGTTTTGCGTTCGCTTATGTGAAAGTCCTACCAGAGGCAGACATCATTTGTTTTTGGTTTCTTTTTTGTGTTAATTACTTTTTATTTGGGGTGTTCATTAGCTACTGCCATCTGCAGGCTTACAAATAATATCCTCAGCACTGCACAGCAAGTGTGGCTTCAAAAGCTTGGAGGTGCAAAAAATCCTGTTAAAGAATATATTGACAAACTTTCTAGGGAAGAGTTGACTATTGTTGCGAAGAATGAATCTGCTGTTAAGAGTGACTCTCTCCCTAAGCTGGATAAACCCCAGCCCAACCAAGAAGCAAAACCAAGTGGGCCACAACGTGGTGAAAGGTAATATAGAAAAAATGTTGGAGAACACTGATTAATGTCTTATTGTTGCTGAAGATCACTGATGAATGCCTGTACTATTTCATCACTGAAGTCATGGCCAGTGAAACTGCTGGATCCAGACAACAACGAATGTTTCTGCATACATTTTGATTGGGATCTTGTACGAATTGAAAATCCATTACCATGACCAGATCTAGAAGCCAATGTATTAGTGATAAACTGATAAAATAGGGACCCAATGTAGGAATAAGAGACATATGGCCGAATGATTAAAATAAGATTTAAGAAACCATACCAGTTATTGTTTGGAGCCTTCTGTACAACGAATGTCTTTATGAAGCCTTTTGTACATTGTAATTTCAGAATTGACTTAAAAGAGGTATTTAAAGAAACTTAATTATAACATGTAGAAGTTATAAACTTATAATCAGCAATCAGCATGAATCCAGTAACCATCCAATCATGCCGCGTATCAGTTTTGTGCTCTGTGAGTTATTGTGGTAGCTTATCCAAGAATGGTGGGTTCCGATAGACATGAATATAGGCTTAATTTAGCTGTAGTTCATGTTCATTTACAATTGACACCTACACCCTTCATTCCTGCTCTAGAAATAAGGTCGGTGCATCTGGCAGGGAGCACATAGAAACCGTTGAGTTGATTTTTTTTCCATGTTTTCATTGAACCACCTAAAGAGGGAAAAAAGCAAAAGAATAGGGCAACGCAACTCGAAAAACCTAATGTGGTCTTGTGTACTTCGTAGGATTAGTAAAGAAGTTATATTGTTTAACCTGATTGGAGGCACTGTATTATATTGTGATATCTTCTTTTGCATTTTTTATGTTCAGGTTTAGGAAACTAAAGGAGGAAGAATTGAGGAGAAAAGCGCTCGAGGGACGAGCAGACCAATCAGAACAGTCAAGCACAGAATCCAGTTCACTTGACAGGAAAAACTCCGATTCCTCTGCTGGAGGCAGTGAAGATGAGCAGGTACATACTATTTTGTTGCTTGGTATATCACTTATTTCAGCAGCTGAAGTCATTTTAAATGTTGGTAAATACTGAAATAGGAAATTCATGAGAATGGGTCGCTCGTATCTAATAGCAACGGTGGACTTAGCCATAGTAGAAATGAAAAGACTCTGAATGGAACTGCAGAAAAGGTATGCTCCTGCTGATTCTTCCTGTATGAAAATTGAAAACCCATAGAATTAATTGACAACAATTTTCTGCATCTGGATGATACTGGCTTGCTCGTTCATTGATCAAGGGCTGAAAGATTGAAAATGCCTGCTCGGCTGTCTATGAATTTCAGGAAGCAGTTGACGGTCATTCCTCAGTAAGCAAATCGGCCACACCGGACACCAACAAATTGACAGAGCAGGAGAATGGAAATGATGCAGTGTAGTGAATGTGAGTTGGTGGCTCTAGTCTTTCTACGGCTTTTACAAGTTCACTGGAAATCACCAGCCCCAGCGGATCTGCTTTGTCATAGTGTTGATCGGAATTCACCATACGGTCTAGTGGGCATTAGTTTCACAGCTACCATATGGTATAGTGAGTTACTGTACCCAGTTCGCAGCTACAGGAGCTTGAGTCTTGCAGGAAGATACACAAGGGAGGCAAAGTTGTTTGAAACCATGCTCTAGGGTTAGCTCCTATTTCTTTTCTTTTATAGAATGGTAGGGTGGAGGCTTTATGTTATGTGAAGCTTATAGATGAAAGGATTTTGTTCATCACGTGTATGTTGTCGGCTGGAATGGATGTGAGGCGGCTGTAAATGTATGTCGTCCATCCTCGCCAGATTTTGACCTTTCGACTTGATATTTACTAGCTAGCTAGCAAATATACTTTGTGCCCCAAATTTTGTAATGCACGGTGTCTTGATGCTTCTTTTAGTGAACAGTGAATAGTGATACTCTCTGCTCTTATCTGAACCTTTTTCGCGGCAAGCATGCTTCCTCGCTGCGCTGTGTAAGGAAATTAGGACTTATATTGGCTCAGAGTTCATGAAAAAACCGAAGTTAAACATCAAATTAGTCTCAAGTGTACATATATAGAAGAAACTAGAAACGAAGTTATACATCAAATTAGTCTCATGTGTACATATGTAGAAGAAAACTAGTCATGTGAACTTTTGCAGGGCTCGTGCGTGTCTTGATCATCTAGGGCTGCAGGCATGCACAGATGTTCCCTTACAACAAATGAAACGGAAGGGATCTCCATTCCGTTTGGAGTGTCCGGCTTAGTAGGCGAACACACCTGCAGCGACGGCCACGACGGCGCCGACGCGAGCCACAAGCACGGACGCGCCGCTGGTGGCCGCCGCGTCACCGGCAGCAGCTCCGGGCGTGGTGGTGAGCGGGGGCTTGGGGTCGGTCATGGTGGCCCCGGTGGGGGAGCCCACGGGCGCGGCGTCGTCGTCGTCCATGGCGTCGTCGGCCGCCGGCGTGTCGCCCTCGAACGACGGGAGCGGGGTGTGCGCGACGGGCGTCAGGATGGTCGGCTTGGCGGCGTCGTCGGCGGAGGCGACGGCGGCGAAGGCCACGGCCGCGAAGAGCGCGGCGGCGAGGAGGAGCAGCGCCCGATTTCCCGCCATTCGCTCGTAATTGTTCGGAGGAACGAACAAGCGGGTGGATTAACTTAACAGCTGGTGATCGATATGACTTTTTATTCTGTGCAAATTAGCTAGAAGAATCAGGATTCGTGTTCGGATGGAGGCTTATATATGTGATGAACCAGGGAGACAGGGACATGCGACGGGAGATTTTGGCGGGAGAGATGGATGGTTGGTTGCTGTTTGAGCGGGCACGATGGAGAAGGAAGGCCACGGACGAGACACTGGCTGCGCGGGTCCCACGGCCGTCGCCCAGGTTTGGAAAGAGAGGCAGACGACGATGGTTTGGTTTGTTGTGGCAATGGTGGCGCGCGCGCGATCCGATCGTCCTTTTCTTCTTGACGAGAAGTTTTGAACAAACATTTTGTTCAGAAATTTACTGGTAGTGGTACCATTTCTACGGGCAGCACGGCAGTAGGTAAAACTTCACAGGGCCCAGAGCAGAGACAAATGGTGTAAGTGCGGCTGCTCGTCTATTTGCCCGACGGCCGTCCGGTACGGGGGGTTTGGTGCAACCACAATCGACGCATTTAAATTCTTCACTCCCTCCCTGAATCTTTACTCTCCACCTAGCCGATCGTTCATTCGTTCTTATCAAAATCACGCCACCATGGTCCATGGCCATCGCCAGGGCAATGTCATGATCATCGGCGTCGGCAAATTGTCTACTGTAGGATGGAAACATACATTCGTCTCCGTCACCAGCAGCTCCATTGGGCGTGTAATTGCTCCATGTGATCGCGATGCCGTGCAACTGCCAACTGATTTATCTGCGCGCGTAAGTAATGCCGCGCACCGCGACGTCATGTGCACGAACGCCCACGTACCTATGTACAAACACGATTCCTGCGGCTAGTAAATTACGTAATGCGCGTATACCATCACCATGGAAAGTGGTGGTACTGGCGTAGGAGTACACTGTATTCGCTCCATCAATCGGTATCGAAAATGCAGCAGACAGTACTGGTACTGTTCTGCGCTACTGCAGGGCAGGCTCAGCTGCTTCAATTGCTCGCACCTGCCCCCGATCCAGCTATAAAAACCACCACACGCCGCAAGTTTTGAGCAACAAAGCTTAGCTCCGGCGAGGTATACTAGCTAGGTGGAAGACGACGATGCACATGGCGACCGCGGCGGCGAGCCGTCACCTCCTCGTGTTGTTCCTCGCCGCGTCCGCCGCCGGGATGGCCGCGGCCGCTCCGGCTGCTGCCGCGACGCCGCCGCCGCCGTCGCCGTTCCGGACGATGTACGCGTTCGGTGACTCGTTCACGGACACGGGGAACACGCACTCGACGACGGGACCCTACTCCTTCGGCTACGTGTCCAGCCCGCCGTACGGCGCCACCTTCTTCCACCGCTCCACCAACCGCTACTCCGACGGCCGCCTCGTCGTCGACTTCCTCGCGCAGCGCCTCGCACTCCCCTCCTTCCTCCCGCCCTACCTCGCCGCCGGGAACAACTCCACGGCCGCCGACGTCGGCGTCAACTTCGCCGTGGCCGGGTCCACGGCCATCGAGCACGATTTCTTCGCCAAGAACAACCTCTCCATGGACATCACGCCGCAGTCCATCATGACGCAGCTCGCCTGGTTTGACGCGCACCTCCGCCGGACCGGCGCCGCCGGCAAGAGCAAGGTCGGCGGCGCGCTCTTCTGGGTGGGCGAGATCGGCGCCAACGACTACGCCTACACCGTCATGGCCCCGCCTTCCATCCGCCCCAAGCTCATCCGGACCATGGCCGTCCAGAGGGTCACCACCTTCATCGAGGTACTGTATCTCGAATTTCCACAGCCCGTTTTTTTAATCATTGCTAAGCATGCATGTTAGTATCATGCATGACTAATCATCCTCCAAAGCTTTCAGTCGACAGAGATAGCTTGACATCCATCTACTCCAGTATGAGTTTTTTTTTTTTTACCGGTACGAGGTTTAACAAATCTAGGAACTTAATATTAGTGTACTTAAGGGCGTACTAATTAGCATTGTCAGTGTCACGATAACTAGATCCTAGATGAGGAGTTGGTATGGTATTTAACGCCGCCTGTTCCCCCATCTTGAGCTGTCACATGTCAGAACATTTGTTTTCGCCGGTGCATTCATTTCCTTGCCTTTGATCTGCACTGTGTGTGCGTCGTCCTGTACATTCTACAGTTTCTTCTAGAAAGAGTAGCCGTAGACCGCGTAGCACTGGGAGCCTAGCTGTTCTTTTGTGTCGACAACCACCATGCACGAACAGATGGATGAACTCTTTGAGCAAACGAACACATGGAACTTTCAAGTACTGGCTGGCTGGAGCATCCCACCGGAAGAAAGCCACGCTTCAAGTACTGACTGCGCCCAATTTTAGCGGTACACTCGATCCTCAAGGCGGAAAGGACCTCCTCAATACTACAGTACATTCCAGTAGATTTGTGCTACTTCAGAATTGCTAGGTAGACACTCTCAATTGTCAAACTCTCTTCACGCTGATCGGATTAGTATTACCTGTTTCTGGCAAACTTTTGTAAATAGATCGAAGCACCACACTAGAAGAACACACTGCTCTTGCCTTCATGGTACGTACGCGAGTGTAGAGTAAATCAACCGAAAACAGTGAAATGCAGATGCAGATTAGGAACATTTTCTTTTACTCGACGATCTGCTTTGATGAGGCGCAGCGGTTTCTGCAACCTCCAAAACTGTGGCATTGGCCCAATTCGAGTATGCATACTTTACTGCATTGTCTCTTGGTCCTCATCCTGCCACTATCAGTACAGTAGCACCTTCTCTGAAAGTCTGGATCCACGCTTTCTGAAACAGCAGTAGCCGGACATGTGCACGGATTTTTACAGTTCTGAATACTTCTAGTATATGATCCAGTTCTGAAGTATAGGAGTGCTGTATCTAATAATTCGGTAAATGGAGTCTAATCTGGTTTGTAGAATAACCTGAAATGAAGTAGTAGCAGAAATTAACCTGAAATGAATGGTTTATAACAGGCCCATATGATCTTGGTGTTGCAAATACTACAATGGCAGGGATTGCTGGAGCGCGGCGCCAAGTACATGATCGTGCAGGGTCTGCCGCTGACGGGGTGCCTGCCGCTGGCCATGTCGCTGGCGCGCGCCGAGGACCGCGACAACGTCAGCTGCGTGGCGTCCGTCAACGGCCAGAGCTACGCCCACAACCGCCGCCTCCTGGCGAACCTCCGCCGCCTCCGGCAGAAGCACCCGGACGCCGTGATCGCCTACGCCGACTACTACGGCGCGCACCTCGCCGTCATGCGGAGCCCCGCCAGGTACGGCTTCACCGAGCCCTTCCGCACCTGCTGCGGCTCCGGCGGCGGCGCCTACAACTTCGACCTCTTCGCCACCTGCGGCTCGCCGGAGGTCACCACCGCCTGCGCCCGGCCGGACAAGTACGTCAACTGGGACGGCGTCCACATGACGGAGGCCATGTACAAGGTCATCGCCGCCATGTTCTTCCAGGACGGCGACACCTACTGCCGCCCGGCGTTCAGCGCCCTGTTGGCCAAGAAAGCCCAGGACGGCAAGTAGTGACTACCGTGCGCCGCCGATGAGATCTTGGCTCACCCAATTTATGCACTCTGCTTGCTAGCTAGATTCAGCAGAAATGCGATGTAATGGCGACAAATGCATTAGACACCTTATTAGTTCTTGAACCGGTGTGATTTTACAGGCACATGTAATGTAACGCTACGATGATGATGATGATGATGATGATGATGAACAAGTAGGCCTTGATAATTCAGCGTTTTACCTCCACATACCAGCTCACGATGGCTCATGCTTGAACTACATTGAGCCCTCACTTTTCTGGGAGCACCAAACGGTAAATGTTCCATATGACGTCACAATGCTTAACCTTTTTTTTTTTTTACGTGAACTTGGCAGGTGCGCTGCCTTTGCATTAAGAAAGAAGAGATCAAACAGGGTACAGCTTATTACAGGTGAGTCAGCCGTAGCTGGCTTGCTAGGAGTTGTTTCCCTTCTAACAGGAAAGAAAGAGGAAAAGGATAGAAAAGATGGATACTCAGGGCCAACATGCTGGCCAAAAGGATACAATTTGAACTAGAGAAACTGAAACCTACAGGTTGGGTTCTGCATCAACGATAAGTCTACTTGGTTCTTCATGGCGCCTGTTTGCAAGATTAAGGAGGTCAATTTCTTCCTTTGCCATCATTGCCACCTGGTTGTAGTCTCTTGTCTTATTTTCGAAAATACGCCTGTTCCGCTCCTTCCAGACGTTCCACCATGTGTAGAAAATTATTCCTGCAGCTTTGCTTCGTTGTGACCTGTTGATCACGCCGGTGTTCTGAAGGAGCCACGGAGCCACCCCTTGATCATGTGCATCTTGAAGTTGTACTCCTGCAAAACCTGTCCAACTCCATACTAGTTGTATTACCTGCTTAGCAAAAGTGCAGGCGGTCAGCAAGTGTTCTACATTTTCAACGTCAGCTTGGCACAAAGGGCATGTTGGGTTGTGCTGCCATCCTCTCATCGCAAGGTTATCCGCAGTTAGTATTTTCTCGTGCATTACCGTCCATGCGAAGAAGATGACCTTCGGCTCAGCTTTGGCTTTTCACAGCGTGAGCGTTGGAAACGGGGCATGTGCGCCTAGGAACTGTACTCTGTATGCTGAGGCCGAAGTGTATTTGCCATCTGAAGTCCATTTCCACGTTACTTGATCTTGCACATTCTCTTGCAGGACTACGTTCCGGATTAAAGAATGTAAAGTCACAAATTCTCGTGCTTGCTGCTGGGTTGATAGTCTTCTCACTGAAACTATCCAGTTGGCATTAGTAAGCTCTTGTGCCACGGTTCTGTTTTTAAAATGTGCCAGCTTGAATAGGGTCGGTGCTATGTCCTGCGGTGATTGCCCTTGCAGCCATCGATCTCTCCAAAACAGGCATTTTTCTCCGTTTCCTAGAGCGATACTTGCTCATATCTGTCACAATGCTTCAACTCCGAGCAAGCAATGATACAATTAACGCACTACACAAATTTTGCGAGCCATACTTGCTCATATCTGTACTCCAAAGAAAATTTTTCTTCCATTTACAAACATGAAGGCCCATACCGACTCAACAAGAACAACGACAACTCATTCTAAAGACTAGCTAAGGGCCCTATCCACCTACCACCACCAATTTTGTTTCCGGAAACGAGTACACATAAGAAGATTGCAGGACCTGGTAAATGAAACAAGTCATTACCAACTACTGACAGGGCTAAAGGATACAGCAACTCACAGCGCGCCAAAAGAAGCCAAGCCACAGGATTGAGAAATGATGCTACTTTGCCTAACCTAACTGGCTTCTCGGATCTTTTGCCAAATTGCCCACCTTAATATACCTTGTATATACAACTCAATCCTGTACAATATTTGATGCATTAGAGAACACTTGCCCAGACTCTGAAGCTACCAAAGAGAAGTAGCTTTTTTACCACCTGAATGGTTCGCTACACAGTTGAAGATTGACGAGGTAAGGGTCGAGAGACGAGCACTGCCGCTCCACACGTTGCTTTCGCCGATGCCATCTCTTCGAGGCGTTTCCATGTGGCTTCTTGCTTCAATTTGTTCTCCTTCTCTTTTGCTTTCTCTTCCTCATATCTCCGCAGACACTCGGTGAACAGTCCAGGATCATAATCAGAGAACAGTTTTCGAACATTAAGAGTGAGGCTTTGCACAGCTTGGTTCCAGTGCCCGCTGGTATTTCTCTCCAGTGCAGGAAAGATGATAGGTAATATAACCTTACTATTTTGTTTTATCAAATTCTCGATATGGTCATTGTTCCACAAAAATAGTGCTCGCTCAGCAACCTGAAGCAGAATTAAGCTCTGTTAGTTTACCATATACAACCATCATAGTTTGTATCTACAGTTTCAGTAGGATTTGCCACTACAGTCATGCAAATAAACAAAGATTTCATGTCTCGAACTCTGTAACACAATGTATGATGAGATTAAAGGTCACCCTTGCATCATTTTCTTCACAAATTCCACAACAATTTGTGCACCGATCAAGATAAAGGATAATATCTACAGCAAGTCAATGGTTAGCAAGTAATTATTGCTTGCCTCCTCTAAGCTGTAGTAAAAAAGGAGACATTTTTGCTATCTTTTCTTCTTTGACATGGTACTAGACACTTCCATTTTTAATCAAAATATTTTACAAGGGATTCAAATTTAGTACTGGTTACTGCTCAACAAAAAGCATTTCTAAATGGCTACAAACAACAGAGATCCTTATTAGGTGTCAGTAGCAAGTAGCAAGAAACTTCACAAATATACCTCAAGCTAAGTGAACAAAATAAGTAATCAATTAGCGTGGTGTCACAAAAAACTGTAAGTTTCTTTCAAACAAAATAAGCGTCTCTAAAGTGAAATAACAAATATAGATAAGTCTACTCGCGTACGGTCGCGCAGGAGCGCAGCCCGGCCTGCCTGCCGAGTGGGCCTGGCCCATTAGCGAGTGAATAAGGCGGAGCTACACGAGCGGCTCACCGGGGGCGGGCTGGGGAGCATGGTCGGAGAATTTAGCGGGGCGGCGGCGGTGGGTGCGTCCGGGTGGGTGCGCTGGGGGTGGTGGCGTGCGGGGGGTAGGTGGGGCGCGTCAGGGCAGGGGAGGTGGCCGGCAACGAAGATGAAGGTTGGAGGCGGCGGTCGGACGTGTGGCAGCCAAGGGGAGGGGTCGGGCGTTCCCTTATCGTTCGAAGAGTTGCGCGTTAACCACCCCCAACAAATAATGTACAGAATAACAGAATGACAGGGAGCAGAAAACAATCATTTGCCACATACAGTGCTAATCTGTCTTACAAAACCCAGACATGAATGCCATAATCAACATATTAAACCAACATGCTTGAAACAAGATCAGATTATCACTGTGCAGGTCCTGCATCTTATCAGCTTAAGCAGATATAAAGAGAACAAAATTACAAAACGTAAGAGTTGGAAATTGTTAAGGCTAAAATTACCTGAAAGTGTGAGCTATTCAGGCACCGTGCGATCTGACGGAAAAGGGGTACCATGCATTTCTGGAATTCTGCAGGTTGCGTAGCTTCCAATATCTCTTCCAACTCTCCCAAAAACATCACCTCTTTGGAGCTGTTTGTGATGGGCCAGTACTTCAGTAGGCCTCTGATAACTGTATCTGCGAGTTTGCAATCCTTTTCGACAAACTGGGTAATGCAGTAAGACAACTGCTGATGATACATCGAAATGCATTTTGGCTTGTGAAGTGGAATTAAAGCTCGAACAAGAAACAGTTTATGCTCTTCCTTAAGTGGCAATGCAAAACCATTGATGATACTTCCCAAAATCTCCAATAGCTCTGCAATACCATTGTGTTTCTCAGTTTCATAGATAAACTGGTAGAAGATGTTGTTTATAGCCTTCCTAATATATGGCCGATGAACCATGAACTTTCCATAGACACGGTGAAGTATCATCTTGAGGTACTCCCTCTCCCTAGGGTCTTCAGAATCAAAGAGATCAAGTAGCCTCAGAACAAAAGAATGGTCGATGTATCTTTTAGCCAGCTTGGCATCAGTCTCTGGAGACTGAATGAACCTCAAGAACAACTCATAAACAATCTGCAAGTGCGACCACGCCGGATCCATGACAGGCTCCTCCTCATCCAAATCAAAGCCATCCACTTTGCTCTCTCTGGGAGGGGTAGTCAGTGTCCTGAACAGGTTTGCAGAGACCATTTTCGTGATCTCTTGCATGCTTGCCTCCGAAAACTTCCCACTGGCCGAGGCAATATAGTCGACGAGCTCCACCAAAGTTTGCCTCTTTATTTCCTTCTCCTTTATGTTCTTTGTTGGATCAGTGAAGTCAAACTGAGTGCAGCACAAGTTCAGCTTCTTGATGAACAGGCTCTGCTTCTCCGCGTTGGGCACATCTTTAAAGCTTGGTAACGCAGCAAAGATTGCCGACGGCGGGTTGCCATTTACATTTGGTCTCGAGTTTGGATTTCCAACATGCATGCCACTCCCATAACTGAGCCCGGAGCTGGAGATGATCGGTGGCTGGCTATTCAAGTGGGAGGCCCTATCTGGACCTCTCGGACCTGAAGGCTGGTGCGACACCAAGGGGCTGGACCTGCCAACAGGATCCTTATCCCCGGATTTGGACGGCTTCTTTGGGAGCCGTCCAAGGAATTGCTTTATCATGTTGTCACCCAACACTAGCTTGAAGGACCTTCAGAACCAATGTAGTCGCCTTCTGAGCAGAGAGCTGCTAGCCCAGTAATCAACAGTGCGTAAACCCTAGTACCTTGCCGTGTGAAGGCAAGCTTCACTCCAAAATCTGAATTTTTTTGGCGAGTTCGAACAGCAAATCCAGCCGCTCTAACCTGCAAGAATCAAAATGGCAATTCAAACTCAGAAGATCGCATTCTCGCTAAAACGAAAAGGGAAAAAAAATCACACAGCGACAGATCAGTAGAACCCAAAATTCTAGAAAATGTAAATTGCACCCGCACCGGTCGATCTTACGAGCTGGACAACAGGACTAACCTAATCCAACTATAAAGTGATGTATTCTCTCAGATTAGCGGGGTAGCACGCAGCAACCATGCCCGCAACTAACAAAATGCAGAGAGGGGAAAAGATTTGGATTTGATTGTTCGCAGTCAAAGCAAGGAAACGGTCCCCAAAACAAACGAGTTCTTAGCCAGGAAAAGATAAGGTAACTCACCGAGAAAAGAAGAAATCGGCCCAGGTCCGGGTGGATCTCCACTCCACGCTGGTCGAGAACGAACAGAGGGCCGGGACAAGGAGCAGTAAGCGAAGGCCGAGGGCGACGACGCTTCTCGGCGGGATAAGAATTCCGTGGAATACTGGACGGACGCGCGCCTGGGTTGTTCCGTCCTGTCGCCGGCGGTGGAGGTCGCCGATGATGAGGCGCAGCAAATGCGGCGGTGGAAGAAGAGAGCTCGGGTTGAGACACACAGAGAGGAGAGGAAAGTTCCCTCACCTTTGCAGGTTTCCCGTTTTACCCCTGGATCCACGCCGGGATAACGGTGCAGTTGGTGGTTTTGTTGTCACAAAAAGAAAAGCCACCACCCATTTCTCTTTGAACTGTCCGGTTCAGCCGGCCGGTTTGGCCCGGTCCGAGCGATGTAGCAAACCAATGTTGACAAAGTCATCCGTGAATGTTCCGTTTAGTTTAGCTAGACCACCGGTGAAGTGTCGGAAACAAAATACTTACTCGAACAAATTCAATGTGGCACGAGCGAAAAAAAATATATGTACGTTGTGGTTGGTAGTACGGTGCACTCGCATGTATTGACCTCAAACCAGGTGGTTCGACTCTTGGATTGAACAAAATATAACTTCTCACACCACAGCATTCCAATAGTCAATAGAATGCATAAGTTGGTTAGCAAGTTTAATTTGTATCGTAGGTATGCCAAACTCATGTTATAAAACAAGCAGCATCAACTACAATTTTACTTTTGTTTAAGCATCCTACATATAATTTCACACCTACACAACTAATACAATGACCACCCCCACCACTTTGATCGTAGATGTAGTGTAGGAGCCAAGCTTGGTTGTTGATTTTATATATTTGCTCTTTCTTTAAGATTAAAAAAAGCTTGAGCTAACATTCAGTCGACAGGTAAAGCAGCGTCTCGCCCGGGCCGGCAACAGGTCGAGCCGTCGACGTCGCGAACCAGTCGTCGTTGCTGCCACCGGCGGCAGATGGGGACGTCGGCGCGGTGCGGCAGGTGGCGGTGGTGGCCAGCCACTCGCTTGTGTAGAAGAAGCCACCTGGTGACGAGTGACGAGACCTTGGCCTTGCTGCTTTTTATTTCCTTTCTCTCAAGCTGGTGATTCTCTTTTGATTTTATGTAAAATAAAGAAGAAAAAAATCAGTGGGGTTTGTTGGCGGCGATCGATTGGGCATTATGCGTTGCTCCCTTTTTGCCTTTTCCTTAATAATTATAATATATGTGAATATAATTCTGTGGGAGGGCAGTTGGGTCTTGCTTTGGCCTGCCAGGCTGTGTTAAGATTCTGATGATTACATATGCCGCGTGATTAGTTAGCATAACCAGCGGGACGTCCAATCATTACTACACCAACAGCCGCTCCGTTTTCAATGCAGGCGTCATGGGCACATGCCATGCACATCAGCTACGGTCTCACGTGTTTTACAAGCCAGTGTCAGCTTGCTTGCTGGTAATATCATGCATGAACAGAACGTTAAGGCATGGAACGGGCCAAATTCGTTATGGGCCTTAGAGGCACGGACAGAGTGGCGTTCAGGCCGACTAATAAGGCTGACTGGTATAGCGGCCCACTTGCCCGTATATGGATTTTTCCTTTTCTATTCTTTGTCCAAGCAAGTGTGCAATGAAAGTGACCGGAGATAAACATGCACGGTGTGCATCGGCAGTGTATCGTGACTTTTGAATTTTCTACTATACTATACGGCTCATAGCTGGAAAGTACGCACATCCAAGTTTGGACGTCATAGTGTTTGTCCTCTTCTCGCCTAAACATGTAACGTATGTAACGTGCTTTGATCACATCGATCAACTGATCACAGTGTTTGGTGATCTTTCTGTCACTTTGCAAAACATAAACTTGTTTTACTTGGGCATGCAAGGCGTGAAAACTTTGCAAACCGCCACCGAAATCAAAATGTCTTTTGAAATACATACCGCCATGCAAGCGCAGCCGTATTTGTCGTTGTGTCCTTCAAAAGTGGTAGCTTTTATACGTGTACTGATAAACACTCGGCCTCGAGAGGATCCAATGCCTTCGGTTATTGTTTCTCACATATAGCCAACTAATATTTTTGAAAGTAAAATTATTTGTTATATTCATTTTATCTGGGTAGATAAAGTGTGTTTAAATATGTTGTATGTGCAATTATTGAGTAAAGGCTTGCCACTGTTGTCGTCATCCTTTATGTTTTTTAACCTCTGCACTGGATAGAACATGTGTGTAGCTTCAGACCACTGCTGGATCCTCTCTTCGCATCTCAGAAACTACAATAAACTCCCACTACTGTTCACTCACGCACCTATAGCTTCCTCCACTTCCTATGGATCCTACTATACGTGATGCTACTGCTTCTTGCATCACGCATGGGCGCAATCTTTTCTACCGCTTGGTGTTCCTCATTGGGATGGATCCTGCTCTCGCCATCCAGATAATTGCTCTCTGGCTGCTGGTTGAAGGCAAGGGTGAAGCTAATCTCCTTGGACGCATAGATTCTTTCCATGGCGATCGATTTCTTGTCAATGCTGCTGCGGCGGAAGGAGTGATACGGACCCTGCATGACCGTCCTGATAAGGCACCGGGATCCGCGCTGAGAACCACGTTCCATAAACATGTTACTGATGGGGTTCTTTTCTTCCTCAACAACGTTTGCTACAAGGTCTTAGCTGATCTTAGGCAAAAGGCTGATGAGCAGGGCATCACAGGCCTGCAGGAATCATTCCATCCGAATAGTAGTCGTCTTCTTCAGCAGTACAAGCAGGATTATTGGCAGCCTCGGATAAGCACGGTAATATATATGGGCAAATCTGACGAGTGAATTTAGCATTGTTTTATGGCACTTAATTTCCTAGGTTGATAGCAGTGAATCCTGATGATATTCATGTTGATGGTATCAGTAGTTTGTTCCACTTACATCCTGGAACTAACTTTTGTCCGATTTTTAACATGTTTTGCTTGCATACAGAATTATCATGGAGGAGAGAGCTCCAGTTCTAGGAGTATGCCTAGTGCTGCTATTCAACTCACTCAAGATACCGTAAGAATGTGGGATGGAGCCCAATCAAAGCATGTTTCTTCTACAGACCTGAATGTTTTGGGTCCCCAACAGCAGAGAAACAATGCAGTAATCATAAATTCAGGTCCGAACATAAATGATTTGGCATATGCACTCTATCGTTGTACGATTTCTCCCCGGTATCAGTTCGAGCAGAGCTTTTCTCAAAGTTCTACCAACAACATGGATCCTTATTGCCGTTCACATCTAAACCGGATTTCCATTGCTCCACGAGATGACAATAGAACATTATTCGTCACGTTCTCTAATGGGCTGCCGTTAACTCAAGAGGAAGTGTATGCCTTCTTTATGAGGTAATTCCCTTTCATGTTTTGATAGTTGCTTGCACTTCAGACCTACAGTTATTTCCTGATTGACAATGTGAACGCATGTATTCTGTTATCTTAACTTGTTTCTTACTACAGATCAATTCAGTCACCAATATATATAAGAGCTTATGTACTTGGTGAAACTAGACAACAATTTTCCTTCTAATTGATTCATTTATCTTGGGTTTTCCATTGGCAATTTCAGTGGATTAATTAGAAATGACACTAGGAACCATCCGATTGTTATCACTGATGGCATCGCAGAGTGAATGCTTTTTTTTACTGAAATATGCGTACACAGAATCATCGTAAGTAAGTTCTATAAAAGTTGTATTGCAAAATCATCGTACACAGAATTGAAATGTAAGGCATGAATCCTGGCTAATTTATACCACCTATATTCTTTCTCCTCTCGTTTTGTATTAAATTTAGCAATATGAAAGCATGTCATAAGACAAAACTTAGATGAACCCAAATTTAGGACTCAGTAATTCAATTCTATGGGAGACGTGTGATCCTTCTCATCCAATCCAAAAATTCTAGCATACGCATGCTTTCTACATGTATGAAAATGGAATTCAACCAAACTAAAGATAGTTACCTTTATCTCCCCTTCTCAACCAGCGCAAAAAGGCACCCGATGGAGCTGCAACGACGGATGATAGCTCTTAGCATCTAGATCTGAGATTAATGGGGAAGAAAAATAAATAGTGAGCTCAAGCTGCGGCCTATCTTGAAGGAGAGATGGGCAGATGTGGCGATGTCGCGTGTCACTTCTTAGCTAGATGTATATCTGTAGATGTCTTCTAGATCCAGTGGTTGACGGGGAAGCATGATAAATAGAGAGCTCAAGTTGCGATCCATCTTGAAGATGAAGGAGACGGAGGCGGCCATGCCCCGCGTCACTTCTCAGCTAGATGGTGTAGATCTAGTTGTAGAAGTCTTCTACCCCGAATATGGCAACTCTAGATCCCTCATGATAGCATGGGCATATGGTGTTCATGGCATCAAGGTTTGAGAATGGAAGCGTGAATAGATCGAGAGAGTAAGTAGAGGGGAGATCGGAGTTAGAATGAAGAAGAGAGGTTAGTATGTCAGATAACTTGTTGGGTTGGGTTGTGGGTAAGGACTAAGGGGGAGGGGAATAATTTGTAGAGAAAAAAATGTCAGATGTGAACAACTACGTGTGTCAGCGGTTTTTTTCTTATTCAGAATGCGACAATATTGCGTTGTCGGTTCTTGAAACCGTTTCTTCAGAATGACAATTTTCTAAAAATCATAAGTTCCCCTACTGAGACTCAATGATTGCTTGACAGCGCCAAAATGGGCTCATTTGGCAAAAAAAAAATGTTGTCATATAAAGAAAATGATTTTTTTATCAAATATTAGTACAAAATACCCCTAAACTTTTTTGAATTCCATCCTCCTGCAGATAGGATGTACTCTAGGTCTCTAGACTTTCCTATTTTTCTCCTACCAAGATAAAACGAAGGGTACAATTTTTTTGTTGGGTTCTGGCAACAGCTAGTAAGAACCTAAATGCTAATGGAAGATGGGGATGTCCAATTGTCGATGCACATTTATTCAAACTCCGCTATCTATTAGCCTGTTCTTACCGTTTATCCCTTTCATATTGCAGGCATTTTGGTGATGTTGAGAGCGTAAGCGTTGAGGTTCCAATTGAAGACAGACCACCTCAGTACGCACAGGTCACTTTTGGCTCACGGCAGACCATGCTATGTGTTCTTGATGGGAAAGAAAAGGTCAAGTTTATGTCAGGGAGGAAACATCTGTGGTGTCGAAAATTTGACCAAAATAAGCCATTCAAAGCGCAGAGGTAAGCTGAGATATGAGAAATAATAATCTGCTACTCAAGCGAGTTGCATAAATAAATAGGGCAGAGTTTATCTCGTTAGACTGAATAATTTGCAACTCCAGTATCCTTGTTTGTCTGCTAAAGTCCTGTTGTAATAATGGTGCCAGAAACAGAAACTTCGAGGCATCGAACTGTCTGCAACTTTGGAAACTTATTTCCCTGCTTCAGTGTGTTTCCATGGAGACGTGTGTCCAAATGAATAATCTGTGTAAGAGGAATATTTCTATTTAGCGTTAACCCTTGTTTAGCATGTAATAATTTAATTCAGCAGCTGTGCTTGACATTGGGTAGGAGTTTATTTGCTATCTAACGAGGTAAAAGCTTGTACAAATCTGCCATCACTGTTCCACCGAGCGCTGCTGACAACAACAAGGCAGACAGTTAACAAGGAAACACACGAATGAAATTGATCGAAGGGCTTTCTGCCGGATGAAACTTAAAGCTATGAATGCGATTTCTGAAGGGCAAGTTGGTCATTTTCATATTTTCATGTTTTCAGAATCTGAATCCAGACAAACTGACAAACGATTTCTGAAGTGATTCTGATTCTGCTTGAGAAACGTTTTAACTCAGAATCTGAAGCTGAAACATTTCTAGGTGAATCTAGAACCGTATCAAACGCGCCCTTAACGCTATGGTAGCGGTCGACATCTTAGCTATCATCATTATCACTGCAGAGTCAGTGACCTTGCAGCGACCGGACCCGGCCGGCAACCTCTTATATGAATGCGATTTGCTCCTTCAGAGTCAGACGCTCTTCAGGCCGTCAGATGCTTTTGTTCAAACCAAGAGTCTCTTGGCTGAACTGTTGATGCACGTGTTGTTGTTGATGCAATCGACAAATCCATTATTCGGCATGGTGGCAATCATCTTGTGCATTCGTTGGCTTCCTGCAGGCATTTCTGCCACATGTTCTCGTTTAAAATTTCTGGCGTTTCGCGTTGCCGGCGACGCGGCGGCTTCTCCTGGACCGAGCCGCATCAAAACGTGGGCTCATAGTTGGGCCTTCATTCAGCCCAGAAAGCGATCATACCTTTTGACATTCTCAAGCCGAATGTCGTCGCCCTTTCTGACTTTGGACGGGAAAATTGGATATGTATCACCGAAAGATGCAAGTGATAAACCACCGAATAGGATTCTGTTAATACTTTTACCATCTAAAGTTTACTTTAGCTATCATCGCAAAAAAAAAAAAATTACTTTAGCTAAATGAAATAGCGACCACTCCGGGCTGAAGTGCGCATCCTGGTCATAGTTGTAGTTGAGAATTACCCGAGCATGAGATGATGAGAAGGATCTTCAACTGGTGCCGGCGGCGTACCAGTCGTCGCCCACCGTTACCGGCGGCGACATCGCCTTCCCTCTCCGACTCCGTCATCGCCGCACCCAACACCTCTCTGCGGCGGTGCTCATGCGGCGCAGTAGTCGGGCCCTTGTTACCGTGTGGACTGGACACGGGAGACGTCCAAAGCCCAGTCCACGCCGTTTCCCGGCCCAACCGAGCCGACCGAGTCGGACGGAGGACTAACCAGACCACTCGCGCCGCTTCAACCGCAATGGAGTCGCCGGCGTCGGGCCTGGCGGCGCGCGGCGACCTGCGATCGGCGCTGCCCCACCTCCCTGTCGTCCTCCGCGGCGGCGCCCTCTTCTGGCCGCCGGCGGCGCAGGAGTCGCTCAGGGCGCTCGCGCTCGGCCCCGACGTCAGCCGCGTCGTCTCGGGCGACGTCCTCGCCGACACGCTCACGGACCTCCGCCTCGCGCTCTCCCTGCGCCCGCTTCCCGACCGCGCCGCCGACGGCTTCGCCCTCTTCTTCGACGACCTCCTCTCGCGGGCCCACTCGCGGGGCTGGTTCGCCGAGGTCCTGCCCTCCCTCGCCCGCCTCCTCCTCCGCCTCCCCGCTCTGCTCGAGGACCACTACGCCAAGGTTGCCGACGGCGCTTCCGGGCTTCGGATCCTGTGGTCGCAGGACGCCGGCGTTGTGCTCCTCAGCCAGGAGCTCGTCGCCGCGCTGCTCTCCTGCGCGTTATTCTGCCTCTTCCCCACGGCGGGTAGGGTCGAGGCGTCCCTTCCCATGATCAATTTTGACGGCCTGTTCTCGTATGTCCACTCACTTTTTCTTTTGTATTTCTACAATCTGTGGAAGCAGAAACGTGATTATGCATTGATTGATCTTCAGGTCCCTGATTCATCACTATTCGAGGCAAAGCCAGGAGCAGAAACTGAGGTGCCTCGTTCACTATTTTGAGAGGGTGACAGATTCTACACCTACCGGTTTCGTTTCATTTGAGCGCAAGGTTCTTCCTAGCCACCCTGTCTCCGGTGGTATCAAGTATCCTGACAGCAATATGTGGATGAAATCTAGTGCACCCCTCTGCCAATTCCGGGTAAGAGGCAGTACTGATATCAAATGCTGGTTACAAGCACTAGGATCATTCTGTTATTTGTATCTCCACTTGCACGCTTTTGTTTACTAGTGTGTACATTCGCTTTATGTGAAAATAGTTGGGTGGATTATCCGGTATTTTCTATTTTCGTTTAAAAAACACTCTGTATTTCTGATTTTAAGAAGAAAAACACTGAGCCCTTAGCTTTGTAATTTGGACACTGTACATCTACTGTTATGATCAAAGGGGCTGCTCCCCCTTTGGGCTATGGAGGAGGGGGGTGGTGCGGCTAGGGCAGGGAGAGAGGGAGGCGAAGGGAGAGGAGAGGGAGGCGGCGGCGCAAGAGAGAGAGAGAGAGTTATGGGACTCAAACCCTTTCTTTACTTGCTTGTTCAGATTACAATCCCCTCATATATATAAGGGTGGACAACTTGACTTGCAAGCAAACTCTAATCCGACTCCTAATCTGATTGGACTCTTAACTCTCCTAACTTAATGGACTCTTTCCTATCTTTAACAAATCCTTTTCCTAAACAATCTGAACAATCCTTAACTGATTACGACTTTCCTTCTAGCCACTTATGGAAGGTGGAGCTGCAGCTCCACCCTGCCGCCCTCCTGGCGGCGCAGCCAGGGCAGCAGCAGCCCTAGCGCGCCTGGCTGCTGCGCCTGGACTGGGCTGGGCCCTATGGCCCCTGCTTATAACATCTACATACTTCTGTTAGATCATATAGCTTGCAAGAAACTGCTAGGTAAGAGGCAGTACTGATACCAAATGCTGGTTACAAGCACTAGGATCATTCTGTTATTTGACCATTGACTTATCTAAATGTTTTTTCCTTCCTCTTTGAGATTACTTATCTACATGTTGGCTCTGAGACGCAACGTGCACGTGATAAGTAGTTCATTTCCTGGTATTGACACAAAACTGGAAATAATGCTATAGAAATGACGAAGCTACTGAAACACACGCACTAAACTTTGATGACATTAGTATCATCTGAAAATACAAGTAGCATCTAGGGGTTCTATTTTATTGCACTTAATATCATCTTGTCTCAAGTTTGTTTACTATTGAGCTGAGATCTCCTGATTGTTTGTTTTCTTTTCATTAGTAGGTATTTTCATCAGGTTTCATAGAAGATGAGGTTCAAGAAGCTCTTGAAGTTGACTTTGCAAATAAATATCTGGGAGGCGGTGCACTTTTGAGGGGCTGTGTGCAGGTCACATTCTTTTTGTTGGTAGATTTTATTTTTGTCAGTTTCAACTTTATAACAAATGTCATTGGTGCTTGCATTATTTTTGTGAGGCTGTTCGTTTATAGTTAAACCCCTGCATTATAGTGTAGGATGGTAACTTATCTGTTATTTTGCATGTCTTAGAAAACAATTCATATTGCCTTCTGATGTGAATGCTATTCATGGACTACATGCGTGTTGCAACTGCTATAGTTGTTCCCGTGTAACCTGTGTCTTTCATGCGTTGTAGGAAGAGATCCGCTTCATGATTAACCCAGAACTGATTGTGGGAATGCTGTTCATGGCTTCCATGGAAGACAATGAAGCTATAGAAATTGTGGGTGCAGAAAGGTTCTCGCAGTATATGGGGTTAGTTTGAGCCTTAACCATCCTTTGTTTGATTTTAGCTTGTAACTTGAATAAGAAGTATGCCTATTACATATTTTTATGGATGATTTCATTTATAACATACTATGAACCCAACACTTGCTTATTGCCTTATTCTTACAGGTACGGTTCCTCATTCCGCTTTGTTGGTGACTATTTAGATACGAAGCCCTTTGATTCAACGGGTAGACGGAGAACTAGGATACTGGCAATTGATGCTTTGGATTGTCCATCTACGTTACAGTATGAATCCAGTGGTCTTTTAAGGTGTGTCTAGTTTCAGATTCTTTTGCTTCTTTTCATTGTTTGCCGCTATTCACATGCTTTTTCGGGAGCATGTTTTATGACTTCAGCATATCTAAATTTTTGTTTATACTGCATCTTTGGTCAGGGAACTGAATAAGGCTTTTTGTGGATTTATGGATCAATCAAAACATCAGCTTTATGTTAAGCTTTTCGAGGTTATTACTAATCACTCCTGTTGAGTTTCTCTAAGCAGCGCCACAGAGGCACATACGATCTTGTGTCAGTCACTTATTTTCGAACTTATGTGAACTTAGTTGACATTTCAATCACTGGTTGGATTGGTAAGGCAGTTCAAACAACATGGCATACTGCTGCCTGGGTATATGATTTCTAAGTTGGTCCAACATAATAAGCTAGAATTTACAATATATGCGTGGCATCATGAGTACGATGGATTGTGTGCTGATTATATTTTTTACCTCCAAACACTGTTCAGGACTCTAATAGCAAGGATAGCTGTCCAAGTACCAGTTCCGGTGAATATATAGGGGTTTCAACTGGAAACTGGGGTTGTGGTGCTTTTGGTGGAGACCCTGAAATTAAGAGCATGATTCAATGGATCGCTGCATCGCAGGTTAGTGAAAGTATTTGGCTTGTTAGTATGTAACAAACTTAAGGATTAGAATCCATATCAACTACGTTTGTTTCCACTGAATGTCAGCACCGATCAATTCATACACGGTATTGGAGTAATTAAGTAAACCGGCATGTTTTTATTCTGCAGGCCCTGCGACCTTTTGTTAATTATTACAGTTTTGAGGAAGCATCCCTGCAACGGTTAGAGGAGGTACTGTTCATCCCTTCACACAATTTTTGCTTACCCTAATATTAGAAAGTGAAATATAGCTGTACCACTTTTAAAGCTGGCATAAGTTTGCAAGTCTGATGTTCAATGTCCTTATTTTTAGTGTCAGCACTAGTATGGTGTGAATTCTCCTCATCTCATGCCTTCTAATGGAACCTCTCCTTGGATGAATGTAGGGGTGAAAACGGGACGGATAATATCCGACCGACCGACTGCCGAATCCGAAAAAAATTAATATGGGCAAATGCAGGATGCATAAATAATTATCCGATGCTATCCGTGCCTGAATCTGAATCCGAAAAATAATAGCGGGATAGGATACGGGACGAGGGGTATCCGTCCCGAATCCGAATATCACGTGATCTGAGGAAGTTTATAACTACTTTAGACCAAACAATCTGGTGCAAAATCGAGAGATTAGCTTAAATAAGAGTTAAAATGATCTTGATTATGTATATCAATAGTTAGTATGTCTTTTCTTGCTGTAATTGCTTCTCTGTCTTTTGATTTTTTATCTTTACAAACTATATGATGATATCCGTGTCCTGCTCCGAACTCGAACAAAGAACCCGGGACAGGGTATGGGATGTAAAAATAATTATCCGGTGGTATCCGCTCTGACTCCGAATCCGAGTGAAAAAATATAGGATAGGAGACGGGATGAGCACTATCCGCCCGTATCCGATCCGTTTTCACCCCTAGATGAATGGATCTGATGTCTGTACCTGATAGGCAAAGCAGTTTTTTTATATATATAAAAACGGATACGATTTTGTGCTAGTTGGAGGCACGGTTCAATGTCTGTACCTGATAGGCATCGTTTATATTTTGTTCACTTCCAACTTGTGTCGGTCCTCACCGTGTTGTGATTTGTAACAGGTGATCCAGTGGGTGTTGCGTCATGGATGGACGGTTGGGGAGTTGTGGCATATGCTCATGGATTACTCGTCTCAGAGGCTGAGAGGAGAGACGCGTATGGGCTTTTTCAGTTGGCTACTTCCCAGGGATAACCACAGTAGTGATTTGCATTACATGTCTGAATAGCCGCTATTTTGCTGTGAGATTATGTGAAACGGGTTAGCTCTAGTGGTGGTGTGTATTTGTGTTTGTGTTTGAATTGTGAATGGATGCGTATGTAAGCAAACCAATCTTGTGTAGCCAACTTGTTACCCGATAACATAGCTTTCCTCCAGTTTCTGCATTCTGTTTAATGACTGACACTTGTAACGAGAACTTATTGCTCGATTATACATAGTAGCATCACTGTACGAAACATTATTCCTTAGCTTAGCCATGTGATTGATTATCTAGAGAAGGATGCTTTATTAAGGAGCAGCAGCAACAACAACAATATTATTCCGTGGCTGAGTAACCTGAGTTACATTTCCACAAACACGATTGCTTAACAATGATACTGTTGTAAATGCTCGCAAAGCCGAGATGAGCCATAGCGTGGTGCACGAGAAGCAGCTACTCAGAATGCTGATTAATTGGCTGTGCTGTCCTCTTCCACCTCGCAATTTTTTCCATTCCCTGAAAAGTAACAGATAAGTCGGATAAATTTTCATTGCAAAAAAAAAAAGCATCAATACTCTTAACAGGCAAGCATCACTTGCACTGCAGCAGCGTACTACCTTTCGTGGTTCCACAGCCACGTCGTTGTCTTGGATGTTGCTGATTACGAGACCCAAGGGGTTCAACACCTCCTCGTAACTACACCAGTCAAGACATACATGTCAATTAGACAATTACACATCTTTTTGTAATCTTAATTAATCTGTATCCAAGTGACCAAGAAAACTAGTAAAAAGTGGCATCCATGATCTTCTTACTCAAGCACTGTTGTGTTGAACGGTGGCCCAGCCTCCTGCCCTTCAACCTATACCATGCACGCATGAACAAATGGAGCATATCATCCATTAGTTTCAATTTGGAAACAATTGATAATAGAATACAAACAAACACAAATACTCACCAAGTACATGAGGGTAATGAGCTCTCCATCTGGCTTCAGCAGCTCGCTCATTCTCCTTGCCCATGACGACCTCAAGGACGGATGCAGAGCACAGAAGAATCTGAAGGGAACGTGAAAACCTCATCAACTGCCGTTAACGATCAAAAACTCCGGTAATTCACTAAGAATGACGTACGTGTAGTCAAAGATGAGATCGAACTTCTCCGGCGGCTCCCAGGTGAAGAAATCCGCCGCGACGAAGCTGAAGAAACTCCTCCCGTCAGACGACGACGACCACTGCGAGAACCGCAACGTTTTCATTCCTTACGTTAGTTTTAGTAGCAGCTTGCTATATATAGTCATGCATGTGAACGAACACACCACTAGCTACCTGTTTGGCCTTTTGAATGGCCGTCTCGCAGACGTCAAGGCCGACGACGAAGCGGCCGGGGCCGGCGAGGGCAACCACGTCGTATCCCTGCATGCACAAAGCAATAACCATGAGATCAAGGCAAGGCGTGCGCTTGGCAGAGATCAATACGTGCGTGCGTGTCTCACTGACCGCGCCGCAGCCCGGGACGAGGACGGTGGCGGCGTTGTCGGGGAGGGTCCCGGAGTTCACAAGCTCCACGACGGCCGGCGTGGGCTGACCAAGATTCCTCCCAGCACCGGCTCCACCCATCTGCTGCATCCATCAACAACCACGTAAGTGCTCTGCAGAAACAGAGCACTTGCTACATGTGCTCTGTTTTTGCTCATGCGTTTAATTACCTGACGAATCCCGGCCGCCGATGAGCTGCCGCAGCTTAGCCACCATCGGGTTCGAGCCGTCCAGGACCTGTCGAGCTCCGGTGGCTCCCTGCGCGTCGACGCCGGCGATGGCCGTGGACGCCATTAGGCTGCAGTCTCTTCTTGGTCGATTCACTGTCGTGTGGATGCTTGCAAGCAGTACTGTCGCACCACTGCACGAGTGACGAGTCTACTACTAAATGATATAGCCACCACCATGTACACGTAGCATATATATAGAGGCCTCGCTTCTTCATGAATGCACACGTAAGACTTCATGTAATGGTTCAGGACTTGTTTAGTACATGTACCGGTCCGGTTGTGTGCTGCGGCCGCTTTCATACGTACTCTATATAGGTTAGTTTATGTGTTTCTCGCAAAAAAAAAAAGAGAAGGGTTAATTTCTGTGTTCCAAAATGCATAATGCATGCGAATATCCCCCCAATGGATTTAACAATCCTTTTGACCGTAAGAAGATATCTATCCATCTCTTCTCGCCTCACCGGCCTCAGGTCTCCTGTGCGATGTGGCTGCCCCCCAAAATTCAGGCACGGATGTGCCCTCTTCTCTTCCTCACGATAAACTGGTGGTCTTGATAACCCAGACACATGGATAATAGAATACAAACGCGAGGGCCTAACTGAGAAGGTAAACACAACACCAATCCCTTCAGAAACAAACTTCACCAGAACAACCTTTCGAATTTGCAACGCGAACATTTACAGAATATGACATAATGATTATAACACTAAACGATCCAAGACAAGTATTGATAATATGTTACACGTTGTATAAAGTCAACGTCAAAAAGAATCTATTATACACGCGTTACTCCTTGTGAAATCAATCCTACAAAGAATATACATTCCTCCATAAAGACTAAGACCACCACAAATTTAAAAGGGAAAAAAATAAAGGCTAAAGTGCTAGCCTGCAAACAATAAAATATGATGATTAATATACTACGCAATTATAGAATGTGTCGTGTACTGTACATGTTAGTCATTATAAATTCTCTGTCAAAAAGAATGGAACATACAAAAGTCTCAAAATATTTAGTCATAAGACAAAGACCATATACAGAAATCAAAGGCTAACATGCTAACCAACAAATAAACAAACATGATGATCAGTTAATCTTTGATATCTAGATCTGAACAGGTAAGGTTGGAAGTAATCTGTTAATCTTTGATACCTAGATCTGAACGTGAAACTCCGTATCTTGCATCACATCGACAAGCTCCCCAAACATCCGATAGATTGACTCTGAGTCT
The DNA here is from genome assembly GCA_012490785.1 of Eragrostis nindensis. Taxonomy (NCBI): domain Eukaryota; kingdom Viridiplantae; phylum Streptophyta; class Magnoliopsida; order Poales; family Poaceae; genus Eragrostis; species Eragrostis nindensis. The sequence goes on along the minus strand of JAAXCT010000035.1, from coordinate 2,085,482 downwards.
GGATGAGACATGTCCAGGACCTCACCGGCGGTGGCCGTCGGTGCCATGTGCTTCTCTTTTACTCGTCAATTTCCCAACAAAATAAAATTCGGTGTAACAACTGCTTCAAATGCAAACCACAGTAAAAGAGCAGGAGAGCGACCAGAGAGATCTCGATGATGGATTGATCGTCTCACCGGCCGGCCACCAGCTCACCACAGGTCCCCTGTGTGGTGTGCTTGGTGCCCTGGTGGCAGCGACGACGACACCCTAATTTCAGGCTTGGCCCGGCTCGGCTGTGCTCTCTTCGTCACAATAAATTAGTCATCTTGATTACCCAGTCATAGATGAGTGTAAAGCGAAGGCAAGCAGACCGCCCTCAGAAACCAACTTCACCAGAACACCCCTTCACTTCACATTCCCACCACATGAATATTTACGCAGTGGAATTTTTTGAAAAATTCTGATCATGACAGGATAAACCAACAGAGCCTATCAGTCCTCAGAACTCTTGATTAGCATTACGAACATCATTCGAGCTAAGTTATGAACTGTGAAAGTTGAGCCCTTAAAGTCACTGAATATACACCTGTTAGCCAATGAGATATGTGTTAGTTCTTTGATGGTACAGAAGTTCCAGGTCCACCCTAAAACTAAGATATTGTTTAAAGAGGCAAACGCTAGCGTATTAATATGCCCGCAAAAAAAGTTACCTGTCGTTTTGTATCGCATGCACCATATTGTTCTGTACAATTAAAGTGGAGGGTCACTTGTTGATACTTGACATCTAAATCTGCAAGTGAAAACCTGTATCTCGCATCACATCAACAAGCTCCCCAAGCATCTGATAGATTGACTCTGAGTCGGGATGAGACATGTCTCTTGCTATAAAGGCATGGACCTCATTCTTTACCTCAATCCAGCTGCACCCTGCATCTTTCTTCACCCCCATTTCGTCCATTCTCCGTCGCACCCTCCCAGCATCCTGCCATTCTCCGTGCATTGCGTAGATGTTTGACATCAGCACGTAGCTTGCGGAGTCACTTTCTGATAGCTCCGTGAGCTTGTCTGCTGCAAGCTTCCCAATGTCCATATTCCTGTGCAGCTTGCATGATGCTAGCAGTGTCTTCCACACCAACACATCAGGCTCGAATGGCATCTCATGAATCATGCACAACGCCTCATCAAATCTGCCATTGCGACCCAGCATGTCGATCATGCATGCATAATGAGAAGGAGTTGGTGTGATACCATATTGATTTACCATTAGTCTGAAGAACATCTCCCCTTCCTTTACCAGACCTGCATGATTGCACACTACAAGGACTCCCAGAAACGTCGAGTCATCTGGTTTGCAGTCACTGCAACACATCTCGCTGAATGCCTCGAATGCCAAGCTTGCATCCCCATGCTGCGCAAAACCATGAATCAGTGAGTTCCAAGATGTGACATCATGGAGATGCATGACATCAAATGCAAGCTTTGCAGATCCAATTTTACCGCACTTGGAGTACATGTTGATCAGTGCATTGCCAGTACAAATTTTGGAGTCACACCCCAATTTCAGTGCCAGGCAATGGAATTGCCTTCCTTGATCCAACAATGCCAGGTCAGCACAGGAACTCAGACCGCTAGAGAATGCATAGTCATTCGGTGTGAGACCTTCTGAATGCATCTGAGAAAGCAATTTTACAGCCTTCTCACTGAAACCATTCTGGAAGTTGGCTGAAATAGCAGCTGTCCAGCTAACAAGATCAGGATTGTCAATCTTATTGAGCACCGCCTCAAGTTCGTCTACAAGACCATTTCTACCATACATAGAGAGTAAAGCATTTGATACCCTGATATCTGTCATCATGTTGTGCTTGATTGCTGCGCAGTGAAGTTGACGCCCCAGACCGACGGATCCACAAGCCCCTAGAGCAATTGAGAATGCAAACTCGTTCGGCTCGACACCCTCTGAAATCAGAGTGCAGAACACTCGCAGTGCGTCTTCCAACCTTCCATCTCTGATGTATAGCTGCATCATGGAACACCAGGACACTATATTCTTGCAGTCGAGGTTTTCAAACACCACCTTCGCCAGGTCAATACGACCGTTTCTTGAATAGAAATCGATCAGGGCACTGGATGCATAGACACTTTGCAGACCCACTGTTTTGAGCATGTATCCATGTATCTGCTCACCAAGACCACGAGGGCACGCTGCCAGAATGCTTGCCATCGTGTGCTCATTCGGCTGCAACCCCTGCCTCATCATCTGACAGAGCGTCTCCACAGCCTGTGCAAACTCGCCGTTCCGGCAGAGCGCTGAGATGAGCGAAGTGTATCCCACGACGTCCGGCGACTCCATCCGGTCAAAGACGTCGTTGGCCGCCGACAAGGAGCCGCACCTCGCGTACAGCTCGATCAAGCAGCTCCCGATCCACGCGTCCCCGGCGAACCCCGCCCGCACGGCGAGCGAGTGCACCTGCTCGCCGAGGCCGAGCGCGCCCTTGTCCGCGCACGCCACCAGCGCCGCGTTGCACGCGAAGTCGTTCGGCGCGACGCCGGACTCCAGCATGTCCACAAACATCGCCATGGCCGATTCGGGGCGCCCGTTCCGCGTGCACCCGGAGATGGCCGAGGTCCAGGCAACGACGTTCTTGCGAGGCATTCGATCGAACAGGTCCAAAGCGTCCCCCAGCCTCCCCGACTTCATCAGCCTGTCCAGCCGTTTGCAGTCGAGAACAATGTCCGGCGGCTCGGCGCGGACCTTGACCACCGCCGGCGTGGAGTGGCTGCTCGGTGGCGCGGGGAGGTGCCGAGGCGTGGATGGGAGCGTGGCCATTTGCGACGGCCGACATCAGAGGCCGGGAGGAGCGGGAGCGGAATGGATAAGCTTCTAGCGTGGAGATTATTGGGCTGAGTCATTGGGCATGGGCCCAACCCAAATGATTCTTGCAACAGTTTATGTGATGCAACTCGTGGTTCTCCTTCCGTTCATGCATTAATGCTTGCATT